>OW052221.1:299355269-299535688 GCA_932526605.1 Nephrotoma flavescens
ATATATATATATATATATATATATATATATATATATATATATATATATATATATATATATATATATATATATATATATATATATATATATATATATATATATATATATATATATATATATATATATATATATATATATATATATATATATATATATATATATATATATATATATATATATATATAATTTTTAATTCATTTAAGTCTTCCTTTATATACATTAAACAATAAAGTATAGGATAATGATAAAATGAAGAAACAAAACCAAATCTTGCATTTAATGCAAAATAATGTGATATTTATCTTATCACTGAGAGATATGTATGTATTGTGTATTATCCTTTTTTATATTATTAAAGCAGAGAAAATAGGAAAACGTTAGAGAAGTTTATGTGTCGTATTATACTATATACGGGAGGATGATCTTGTATGTATATTTATACATACTATCATCAGATATTCTACAATGACAATAAAATTCTTAGAATGTTATCTTATTTTCTAGTTTTCTTATACAATTTTTTTTTTGTTCGTTTTATTCAATTTTCTATTTTTTTTAGTTAAGTTTAATTCAAACACACAAATGTGAAAATAGAAAATAGAAAAAATTGAGTTTCAGTCTCATTTTCTATTTAGGAAGTTTATTTTTCGTATTAGAGATTTTTTTTTTTGTGCTGTATGGTATAAATGTTTTTGTCTTAAATAAGATTTATTATTACAGTTTTGTCAATATATAAAACTATATACATATATGAACGTATCCATACATACATGGTGTAAGGAAAACAGCCACATCATTTGGTGAAAATGGATCAGTAATATTTCATTTCGAGAGTAGCTAGCCTTTAATATTGAAAAATGATGAAAAATAAAATGATTTAAGATAAAATGGTTAAGATTAAATAATCAATTTTACGATTAGAAATGGGTTTATGTGTTATATAATGTAGTGTATACATAATAACATATCAACTGAAACTTAGTTTTCTAAATATATATAGATGGCATGTGCGAAAACATGGGCGCCAAATTATTTAGTATTTCGATTGTTTGTTGTAGAAGACAATTGCTGGTTTCGCAGTAATATCTATTGCATATCAATTACTAAAATTCCTCAGAAAAGATTTTTTTTGTTCGTCATTACACGATAAATTCTTCTTATGTTGTTGATGTACCTTTTTGCAGACACGAAGATATCTAAAATTTGAACAAAAGCCTATGGAAATACGTCTGTATTGAAGTTAATAACAACGGAGAATTATAAAATCTTAAATTTTATAGTCATCTCCTGGTAGCTGTACCATTTTCGAACCGTAAAAAACTTATTTATTGTTTAGAACGTGCGAAACTTGTACAACATCGTATATAACAGGCGAGCCGCATTCTGTACACGGCTAAAAATTAAAGATTGAAAAGCTTAATATTCCTATCTATTAGCGGAATAAGGTTTTGGCATAGTATGAAATGATACACTAAATACGTTGTGGCCAACAAACAACACCAACTTTCTTTAACCGCGAAAACATACAGAAATTCCGAATACACCACACTTGATTTCTAGAGCGGTATAAGTTAAATTAACAAGAGCGATCATTTTAGTCTTTAAATTATCAGAGATCAAAAATTTTGGTAAAATAAAGTTTGTTTTTATCAAAACTCGTTGTTTCCGGTAAAACTTGAAAATTATCTGAACTACTTTAATTTAAAATTAAATTTACAATATTTCTGTTTTAAATGCTTTCGACCGTTTATTAATTCTAAAATATTTAAAAACAACGAAAACTCTCCTGAAACTGCTCGATGTTGGCCAAAAATAACTGGTATTTTCCCAATTATAGAAGAAATTTAAATATGAAGTTTAATCCCGATAAATCAATCCTTGAGACCCAATTTTAGCGGAAACTTTTTGTATCCAAAATATTCAGTTTAATTTTGGAAAACTGATCTATATTGCCGAGACAAATTAGTTAATTGAAATGATATTTCATACTTGAGGTTTTTCTACAAATTGTGAGACCCCAGTGAATAACTTGCACAACCGATTATAAACTAAAAAATTCTAAACAAAATGTGCAACAATACCGTTCTAGATCAGTTTTTCAAAATGTAAGCAGAAATTACGATTTTTGACAAACAACATTTTTTCAACAAAAAATCGACTGTACAGTTCAGGTGGGCTGGTTTATGGGGATGGAGCTTCATACCTAACCTTTTTCTACACATTAGGCGATCCCACAAAATGTTGGCTGAAATATGTTTACTGGACGTGATAGCTTTCTTAGGAGCTTTACCATTTTCCCAGCGGAAGTCACAGCTTCAATAGGAGCATTTTCGTTTTTTTTTCATGTATTTTGAAAAGCATGTCATTTGGAATCCCAAACAGAATTTTATTTGTTTTTATCTGTAGGACAAAATAAACAACCACTCTGCAACGTATGTTATTTGTATTTTCGGCCATTAATTGGAAAAATTCTTCAGTGAAACTGTATTTCAGCTGAATCATTTCGCATGTCAATTTTAGTTTCAATCAAGTTTTTGTCTTTATTTGCCATCTTGTCGATCTTCTATTAGATTCCGATTTGATTTTTTGGTTTATGGTACCTCAATATTTTCGCCATTAAAACTAAAAAAATATTGGCTAACTTTCGTCGTCTTCATAATCTGCGGTATCATTCATTTCCATAATAAATGAGAGGCAATTTTCTGCGCATATAATTTTTTGTGACATTGCATAAATTTGATTTTATGATAATTTTTTATTTGAATATTTTATGTAAATTAAAATTGAAAATTATGAAACTCTACACATTTCAGGAGAATTGTGCATTTTAATGCACAACATTTATGCCCGACCGATCGTCTATGCCAATACAATAGGCTGGCATGGAGCTATGCAATGCGCAGATGGTTCTACGAAAGTCGGACCTATAGCCATAGGTCCTCGAATTGGCTGCGAAACGGCGAAAGCGAAACGGTAAGACAGGAAAAGCGAACTGCAAAAGAGCCGGGAGTACCTAGGCCTCAGAACAGGTTAAAGATAAATAAAAAAAAAATAGAATGATTTAAAAAATTTATGAAAATTGAGCTCTAAAAAATAAACAGGAATGCAAATAAAGAAACAATTAAAACTGAAGCACTAATATGTATAATATAAATAAAAGGTGAAATTATAGTGAACCATACTTCGTAATAGAAATAGATTAATATTCCGCAACCTTTTCAAGAGCATTTCCAGAATTGCTTTTCTTACACTACACCTAAGAGTTCTAGCCTTCTACCAACCTATATTTTAAACGCGGGCAGTTTTACGGTACTTATAAAATTGTTGAAAGAATGATTATTTTCAAAAAATGAAATTGAGCAATATTGCTTAAAAATTCGTTATTTTATTATTTATTATATTTTTATTATTTTTTAAATTTGTAAAATTATATTTATTTATTTTTACTTTTTATTTTTTCTAATTTGTACTAGACATATTTTTTTATTATTTATTAGTTATGAATCGTGACTCTGTGACATTTTTTAAACCAGGAGCTTACTATCTAGTTTTATTTTTTCTACGCTGCGTATTTAATTAATATTCGACACGGGTAGAAAATTTTGACAATACTTCGAAAATTTCTGTTTTGTGATAAAAATAGGCAAAATTCTAAAATTTTGAAAATTGGTTTATTTTGGATTTGTAAAGACAAAAATTTAATCTTGCAAACGATAATACTATCACTTATGGTCTTCCAAAAATCCATAAGCAAGTTGGCAGGGGGCGCTCACTTATCCTGGACTGTGAAAAGTACAGGTGGGGTCAATACGATCAAAACTCCCCTTTTTTAGACATCGCGCTTTTAATACCCCGATTTTCAAAATATCGCTTTTTAAATCACACATTTGCTAAAATCTTAAAAATCACGCCTAAAAACGAGATATAAAAATATTAATTTTTTTCCATTTCTTGATTGTCAAATTTGGATTATGTTATGTTTCAAATTGGAATTTTTTGGAATACTGAACCGTTCCCTCACATACATACCTATATATATACTTACAAACTTGTTCATGGTACAGTAATAAATAAACAGGTACTGAAACGGTTTTAACAAATTACAATAAATTTTCTTCGTTAATCGTAGTAGTCCGGTCAATCTAGACATAAAAATGAGAGCGAAGGTACATAAATTCGCATCAATCTGAAAATTGGTAGAATCGTTAAAAATGTAATTATAAATAAAACTTAAAAGTTCCCCATCATTCCCGTGTATGGAAAAAATTTTACTCGAGGTCAAAGGTCAAAAAAATGAGTTTTCGCGATTTTCAGCGAAACGGTAAGTCTTATCATAAAAATATATTAGACAAAAATTGTAGGTCATCATATTATCTATCAAAAATGTATCAGTGCTTTTTTTTCTACGAGCCACCCTTTCTGGGATATAACGATTCAAAAAGTTGTTCAAGTTGTTATGGGCATAATATGCATGAGTGTGCCACGTATATATGTACATCTCTTATCTAGAGTTGTTATATATGTTGAAATATTTTTCTATCGGTGATTGTAACTTATACTTAAAATATAAAATATATACATAACTATAAGAATATCAGGTCAAATGAAACCCAGTCCCTTATTTCATACGCCAGTGTAACTTCGAGGACAACATCTGTCTCTTGTTCGATTGTGTGCGTGGCTAGGGTCTTACACCTGCTATAATAAATGAAATACCGCTGATCTTGAGCGACACGCTGTAGTGAAATCACGTGTTTTTCCCAACCTATATCGTGCTGTTTTGACTTTTATAACAAAAATGTCTGAATATTGTTTTATTTGTGCTAAACTTTTAACTGAAAGTGAAGTTGTTACTGTTGAACGTGGTATGAAGTCATTAATTAATGCAAGTATCGAAAGAGCAGATGAATTTTCAGAATTTCTCAAAAATCAGAAATCTGTGATAATACATGAAAATTGTCGTAAAAATTATACTCGAAAGTCTTCTATTGCTGCAGCTAATAAAAGACAACGCGAAGAACAAGAAGCCAGTACATCCACAGTAAGTCCTTTCGTACTAGATCACGTTTCAGTGAATCAGCTTTTTGTTTTAAAGAACTATGCTTATTTTGTGGCCAGAAATTGAATGAAGAGTATGAAAGAAGAAAATCCTCAGATTTTCACCGTCGAATTAGCCAAGTAAGTACACTTCAATTTAAAGATTCAATTCTGGAAGTAGCTCGGACTCGTGACGATGCTATAGCAAAAGCTGTTCTTGCTCGAGTCGCATTTGAATATGATTTAGTTGCTGCTGAAGCTAAATATCATCGTGATTGCTATAATTCTTTCGTAAAACTTTCCACTGAAACTAAAGTCGGTCGCCCTAAAGACGAAGCTGCGAATCTGGCAATGGAGGAAATATTCACTTACATTGAAAATAGCGATGACTGTCAGTTCACTTTGAACGAATTAAAAAATGTTTGCAAAACTACGACATTAGATTACAGAACGATTAAGCTACGACTCAAACTAAAGTATGGTGATAAACTTATTATCACTGAGAAATCGGGAGCATCAACATTCATATGCTTAGTGGATAATCATCATGATATTTTAAATCAAGCCTGGTACGAATAGAAAAAATTAATCAAAAAGAAGAACGATTCAGAGTCCTAGATGCAGCTGCAGCTATTATTCACGAAGATATTCAAACCGTAGTGTTTGATAATTCTAATTGCCCTCCACCAAGTCGAATGTTTGAAGATTTGAATAATGAAATCCCAGAATCATTGACATATCTTGTGGAACGAGTGATTTTAAAGAATAAACGATCAAATTTAGATCATTTAAAATCAATATGCACAAACATTTGCCATTGTATCATGACTGCTGTTCGACCAAGGTCTTTTAAGTCTAAATTACAACTATGCCTCGCAGTTTTTTTTCATCGCAGGTTCTGTTCTAAACGTCTTATACAAATCTTTTCTGCTTTTGGTTTATGCGCATATTATATGATACAATAATGTACGAGGCAGCAGCAGTTTTTCATCGTCCTCCTCATGTCCTACCACCACAAAGCCGCACTCTTATTCAATACGTTGCAGACAACGCTGGTAGTAATGTAAATACATTAGACGGCAATAACACGCTCCACATAATGGGTATTATTCAAATTGTTACTCCAAAAAATTCCGTTTTACTAGAAGAACCTATGCCACGAATAAAAGAAGCTCTTTCAGCAAAAAATTTCAAGGCGGCGATTTAGGTGGCGTGGAAACGTGTGCATATTATGCGAATAACAACTTGAACAACTTTTTGAATCGTTATATCCCAGAAAGGGTAGCTCGTAGAAAAAAAAGCACTGATACAATTTTGATAGATAATATGATGACCTACAATTTTTGTTTAATATATTTATATGATAAGACTTAACGTTTCGCTGAAAATCGCGGAAAACTCACTTTTTGACCTTGAGTAAAACTTTTTCCATACACGGGAATGATGGGGAACTTTTAAGTTTTATTTATAATCACATTTTTAACAATTCTACCAATTTTCAGCTTGATGCGAATTTATGTACCTTCGAATGTCTAGATTGACCGGACTATAGATTTCTCAATTAAAATTAATAAAAAGTTGCCAAAATAAATTGGATTTTTATCTATGTATTTGAATTTTGAAATATGTTGCTTTGTAATGATACAATTTTGGTTTTGGAATTATGTATGAATTCGGCCATGCAGAATGTAAAAAAGTTATGGTTAAATTTGGTATGTAGAACTAGAATGGGATTTTAAATGTTGTTATGGGATTCGGCCATTCTTACGAAATTTGGCTACTTGTTGACGTTATTGAGGTTATAAAATTCTAAATCCTGATTTCTTTACTAATTATAGTCAAATTTGATTTGTATAGCAGGACTGAAAACCAAACAACGATCATGAATGATGTTCAAAGCTTTGGCCATGTTGAAACTAAATGTTGTAAATATCAAATTTAAAATTTTATAAAAAATGTCAGTTTTTCAACACGATCATAAGAATACTTTTATTAAAAGAATGCCTATAGAAATGATACATCATTCGTATTAATCAAAAAAATATCTATAATATAATTTTCGAGTTAACCAACATAAGTTATCGGGTGTATATTATTTAAAAAGCCAGTGGCTTTTTTATAGATGTCAATCAAAATATGTATTTAATTTAAAAGATTGGAAGAAACTGGTTCCATTTAGCAGGGCAGAACTCCAAATTTTTCTCTAAACTTTCAAATTTGAAAATTATCGGTTGAGGAATGGTTAAGTTATCACCCGATAACTGAGTTCTTTACAAATTGAATTTCAACTTATTTTTTATGAAATGGCCTAGCTTCGTTTATTTCAACCAAAACCTCATATTTCTTTAAACGTTTATGTTAGAATTCTAATTTACGTTAATTCGGTTTCACTGGATTTTCAACATTTTACTGTATTGAAACAATATATTAAAAAATCGAGGTTTTGGAAATCGGAATTTTGAAATTCGTGCTTTTGAAAAGCGAGATTTTTTATTTCAGTATTTTAAAGAGCAGACGATCGAACAAGTAAGAAAATGTTAAAATTTAAAACGTATCTAAGCCGACAGATTAATTTATAGTCAAGTTGTTTTATTCTAATAAATTCTATTTAATAAGCGACAATAAAAAATTTTTGGAACCCACTGCTGATGGTTTTTGTTATTATGTGGTGGAAATCGTGAAAGTATTTTTTTTTTTTTGTAATTTACCAAACCATTTCATTGGTATAATTCCAAGATCTCCAAGCCAGCGTTTTTAATTATACACGAGAATCGAAAAAAACTAGAACCACAAAATTTTTGTTTTAATTCTTAATTCGTTTGCAGAAACCAAAAATAATTTGTTTATTATTTAAATTAATTACATTCGCTTTAATTATTTAAAGTGTATAATGTGTTAACGTTTTATTTTTTACATTTTGGTCGAATTACTTGGATAATTAAGGGAAAAACTTTCTTTTTCCATCCACCCCCATTCTGATATTAATAATAAGTTTTGGTTTTTCTTTCGTTTAATCCTTTTTCGTGTTTGATTGTTGTTGACCTAAAAAAAAATTTTCCTCTACGTTTTAATGTAAGCTGAAATCAAAATTAAATTGAGAGAGAAGTTTTAATAAAAAATTAAAAAAAAAAGAAAACTAATTAATAATTTAAATTACTTTTTTTGGAGAAAAAATATTTCTGTGCTTACAGCAAGCTTTTTATTAGTCAAAAAAGAAAAATATGAAAAGAAGGAAAACAAATTTCTGTAAAATCGAAAAATTTATGAAAACTTTTTTATTATTTTTTATTAATATTTTGGTTTTGAGCTTTTGACCAAAAAAGAAGAATTATGTTGAAAGAATAATTTGTGTTTGGTATGTTTAAACGATTTAAGTTTTATTTACTTTTTAATATATTCTGTCCTTATGCATATATTTATATGGATGTGTTTAAAATAGGAAAAAGCTTAATTACCTTTTTAAATCACCATATTAAAATTAGGTAATTATCATAATAAAGTTTTAACGAGTCCTGCACTAAAAATTTGTTTACGTTGAACGGAATATTTTATACCGTGATTGACTTTCAATTTCAGCTTTGGTATACAATTTTACTTATAATAAGGTTTTTTATTAGTTATACCTTAAACTAATTTATTCTAATTTATAATATGATGTATAACCAATTTCAAATATTACAATTACTTAAGTGTTGCACTTCTCGGACACCTTAAAAAAAATGAATTTTACACGAATTAAAATACAGCTGTAAACTACAAACCATCATCACGTTAAAAGATGACTAGACGAACCTGTAGCGGTTAAAATACTTAAACCAAATTGTATAATCGTCCATATCGCAAATGTAACATCACACACGACCATTATTAACAATTTTCCCTGTTTGACTTATCTGTCCATATACCTAAAAAATTTGGTTCGGATACAAGCAACCTCAACGCAATTTGTTCGTTTCTTCCTTCATTCTATTTTTTTTTTTTGTTAGAAAAAACTTTCTCTTGTGACTTTTTTTCATCAACTTTGATTGAATTAAAAAAAAAACAGAAGGAAGGAAGCAAACAAACAAGAAGACTAGGTAAACAATAATACTACGACTACGAATGGACCTTTCAGTTCATGCATACCAGTCGCGCTAGTAGCACGCTGCACAAGCATTACATCACTCGTCCGCCACGATGCCGAACACCAATTTGCCAATGGCATTACAACTTAACAACAAAATCGCTAACTATAATACTGTACAAAATGAGACTGATGAAAATTCTTGAAACTCCTCATTCTAGTTATAATAAAACCAGCACAATTGTCTGCATTACCGCCGAGTTTCATACAGATAATGAGGAACTTGTAAGCGAAACTGATTAGATGCATAAACAGAAGCACCGACCAGGAAAAAAAACGAGGAACAAAATTCTCTCCGGAAAAAAGGAGAGCATTCACTAACAACACTAACAATAATATATTGGCATAACCGTCGTCTTAGTTCCACGAGCGCCTCTTCTTGGGCACCCTTCCAATCGAATGCCCTATTCTTCCTGGTTAACTCGTGTAAACGAATCGTATATAATAGATGCACAATCCACGGAAGCTCCGTAATTCATGTACATTTTTAGGTCGTGGCCGGGCCTTCACCGCTGCGATCTTGCCTTCATTGGTGTGAATTCCGTTGGTTGTGACCTTATGACCCAAATATTTTACTTTCGTCCTAAATAGTTTATATTTCTTTGGGCTTAGCTTTAATCCGGCGGCCTGTATCCGATCCAGACCCTCTGCCACATTTCTTAAATGCTCGTCGTAATCCTTGCCCATGACGATGATGTTGTCCAAATATACAAGGCACGTTCTCCAGTGCAATCCCTTTCGTACGCGCTCCATTAGTTGTTCAAAAGTCGCAGGGGCGTTACATAATCCGAATGGCATAATGTTAAATTGCCACAATCCGTTACCCCCCACTGAATGCCGTTTTCTCGCGATCTTCCTCCTGGACTTCTACTTGCTACTTGAATATCGAAAATATTTAACCATCCTATAATGTGTCTAATGTGTCATCGATCGTTAGCAATGGGTAACTATCCTTTTTTGTCTCAAATCTCATGCTACCATCCTTTTTCTCGACCAACACCACTGGTGAACTCATTTGGCTTGATGTTTCGATTACCCCTGCTGCTTGGATATCTCTTACCATTCGATCCACTTCTCCTTGCTTTGCCAATGGTAATATCCTGGATGCTTAGCAAACCGGCGTTTCTGCTCCTGTATCTATTCGATGTTTTAGCATTGTGGTTCTTCCATTATTGTCTGATGCACTGCAGAAAATGGGCATTTACCGCTCAAGTAATTGTTTTACCAAACCCTTCTGTTCCATGGTAAGATCTTCCGTCCATTTCTCTATTAGTTGTTCTATAATTTCTTTCTGCCCTTCCGAGTTAGCCGTGTTAATCGGATTTTTTTGTTCACGCATCATTATCGTAGATATCTTTTCACATTTTCCGATTATTGTCCCTTTCTTGATGGTTTTCGTCTTATCCGAGAGATTTAGAATCCTAATTGGTACTCTATTATCGCTGTCTGGTTTCACTAGAACTTTCTCGATCATAATTTCTTTGGCTCCGCTCTCCGCTTCTTTGGTTTTCACAACCCAAAAACCTGAGTGACCCAGTGCCTCCCTCCAATCTTGATCATACTATTGTATCCGAGTTCGGTGGCAGCTTCTCCCGATGATCTATTATAATTTGCCTGGTCGTTTCTCCTATAGCGCTAACGTGAAGCGGCAACTGGATTTTATCATAGGTTAATACGCCCCGTCCAACATTGCTGCAATCAGCAACTCGTGTTGAAAGTGATTTCGCCCAATCCTTATTTTTACGATTTTTTTACCTTTTATTACTGAATTTTCTCCAGTCGTTCGTAATTTCATTCCATTAGCTGGTTCAATAATTCCATCGATAATATTTTTACGAGCAATCGTATGAGTTGCTCCCATATCCAGCGTAATCATGCAGTTCTTCCTATCAATATCGGTTTCAATTGTAAAGCTGTCACCACCTCTTGCTACCCTCAAAACGTAGATGAAGGTTATGGGGCAATCGGTTTATGCCTCCTCAAGTTGACTCTTTTTAGTTTAACGACCTCGCTGTCGTCTAGCAATTCTTTCTTGCCTCTGTCTGCTTTTTGTTTGGTCTACGGTTCATATGAGAGGCGATCTTCCTCGTTTCTTCTTAATCTCCCAGTAGTCCCGTGAGATGTGACCCATGCTATCACACACCCAGCATTTAATCTTGCCACTTGCATCTATGAACCTTCTTGTAGCCCGCTCGGTGTCTATTCTGGAATTGATCTCCACTAGGCGAATTTTCATTGTTGGTTTGATGAAAGCTTCAGCAGCTTCGTTTGTTAACGGATAAGCGATGGTTTCACTCGTTCGGCTGAGTTATTTGAATGTGCTAAATGCGCGAGCCGCTCAATTGCCGATGAATATTCCTGTAGCAATGCACCTCCTATTTGATTTCGACTCGTCAATTACATGCGAAAGATTTCTCTCTTGTGGTCACTTCCGTATTTTCGATACAACGCCTTCATAATTCCAATGTAACCGTTGCGTTCTTGCTCGGAAATCATTTGTAGTGTTTCCGCCGCTTCGCCTTTAAGAGATACAATTAATGCTTCAACACGATGTTCTTCATTCCATTGATTTTGCTTAATCGCCGTTTCGAATTGGAACTTAAAAATACTGAAAGATGTGTTCCATTAAATGTTAGTGGTTTTAACTTAACTGCGTTTACTGTCTGGATCACTTGATGTGTTGTTCCATTCACCTTCACATCTTAAAGCTCCTTCTCGAGACGGTGAACTTCCGTTTGTAGATTTTGTTTAACCGCTTCAAATTTTTGTTGAACCTCCCCTAACATTTTAAATTTCCGTGTGTAATTCTGTTTGCAGTTTTTCCATTTCGCCGTGTAGTGTTGAAGATAACTCCAGAAACCTCTCGTCCATTTTCTTTTGGCCATCTTCTATTTGGTGTTTAATGTCCTGGTTCGACAGTTTTATTTCCTCGTTCGATTGTTTTATTTCCTAGGTCGATTGTTTCATTTGTAGTTTAATTCCCGACTATTGTCCCATCATTTGATTCGTAGCAGCCATTAACTGCGATAAATCAAAACTTCCAGGTGGGTTTTTTGTTGTTTCGATCACGGTTTGTACGTTTTCTACTTTCTTCTCTACACTAATCTCATCCAGTTTTTCATCCTCGAAATCATACATGTCTGGTTTTAAACCTTCCTTCTCCATGTCCTCACGTATTTTCACAACACAAAAATTATACAACACAAAATTAACACCAAAATATTCCAAATATTCCACACTTTTTTTCACTATATCGCGTTTGAAATAAGACTCAACATTCAACATCAATATAGCAAATATATAGCAAATATATAGCCTTTATATATAGCAAAATATCTGTTTCGAGAATAATCCCGAATGCTGTCCAAAAATTATACGAGTTGGCACATACGAGAAAATACTTTAGTATTCAAATAACGCCTAAATGTTGAACCAAATAATATATAAAATTAGGCAAGTATTGAAATAACTTATTCTATTCTAATCTAGGTGTCACCGTAACAATATTGAGCTTCAGAAATATATCCAAACTACATCTTTGTGTCCCCATCAGAATGGCTTAAAAATTGGACAAAAGTTACAAGCATTATGGCCTACCAAATAGCCAGAAATAAATGCGCATTGATCCGAAATTAGGTTAAAGTAGAGCTTCAGAAAATACAGTTAACGAAATTAAGTCTTACGTTCCACTATCGGTTTAAATATTGAAATATGTTTCGTCTTTTTAAAAATTTGCCTTTTAGAATGAATAACGTAAACTGAAATTTTAAATTTATCAATTCACTACTTTTCCGTTGAAAAAGAAAAAAAAATGTTTGGTTAAGTAAAGGCTAGGTAAAACTAACAGCTGAACTACTTTGGTCAAATATCGCGAGAGGATGATGTTGGGTCCAAACTATCCAATACTTCCCATGATTCTCACAAACGGACTACTGTGATGCTTTCCATTGGAGTTTATTATCTTATATATCGTACAAGGCTGGTGGTCCCGCTCAAACCTTTCCTGCTGAACTGCAAAGATCAGAAGCTTCGATTCTTTAAACGGTCACCTATTAAATCTATTATAGGTGTGTGTGGCGGGTTTGTCTTTATTCCAGGTTCATGGAGATGAAGTCAACTCGTTTTTGTATCTAAAGTCGGTATAACCGATTATTCGGATTCTAATAAATCTCGTTAACTAAGCTTATCCTCAACTTTTCAGAAATCCTTACAAAAGCTGCGTTGCTTTCTCAAATCCCGCTTAGCTTAAATATTGTAGGCCAATTATGGTTTCAGCAATATTTGTTTATGAATTTCTAGTATAACGGAAATAAATGTTCATCATAGTTGGCGAATTTATCAGTAGTAATTAAAATCGAGTTGGCTTTAAATAAAACTAAAAAAAAAAGATTTTCATAAAACCGATATACTGATATATAAAAGCCAACTATGATGAACATTTATTTTCCGTTACTGGAAATTCACAAACAAATATTGATGAAACAAAAATTGGCCTCTAATCACTTTTTGCATATAACACCACTCAGCTCTATACAACGTCCTTATAGTGTTGGAAAGTTTGTCGAAACTGCACTGCATGTTCTCGTTACTGTAGGATTGGAAAATCATTTAATAAAAAAAAATTTCTCATGGGAACGTTTTTGGACATGGATGGCAAGTGCTTTCGATTCGTATTGACTACACCATTATGAAATAGTGTCAAAATTTCTATGTTGCAGTCAATGTTGTATATTTTGTATATTTGCTTTTATATTACTAAAAACGAGATCTGTACTATAGAGAGAGAGAGAGATATAAATATTTGGATGGTTCGAGATTTTTAAATTTTTAGTGTTCTTAAATTTTGTAATTATTATTTTTTACCTGTAAATAATAAAGTAAATTGCTAAATATAATTTATGTGAACAAAACTGTTTGGAACTCTAACATTTGATACAAGAAATGAAAAGAACGAGATTAGAAATAATATTTTAAATTTACATGTTCTCATACCCCATTTAAATTTTTTTATTTTTTTTAAAGCAAATTGATCATATTTACAGGCAACTGTTACCGACTGGTAAAACAAAATGTTTATCTATGCATCCAAATAACAATTTTGTTACAATTAAAATAACAATTATAATATATTGTATATTGTTTCAGATACGAGAGACCTAGAAAATATTTCTAATATAGTTACATCTGATATCCAAAAGACAACAATACAAAATATTTATCTCCATGTGATTATTATATCATAACATTATAATATGTACATAAAACTATTGTTCTACAATTATTATTATTTTATTCATGTAGTATAATCTAAATTGCACGGAAATTAAATGAATATTTTATGTAAAATATAAAGAAAATTTATTTTAATATTTTATTAATATTATTGTGTATCCATGTTTTTGAAATATTATTTCGAACAAAATTTTTTTCTATGTTTTTGTTGCATATCCTTTTTTTCTAATACATATTACATAAAAAAAAAACTCCTAGAACAAAATTTTTAAGATTATACAAGTTTCATGTAGTGTATTTTTAATAAACTAAAAAAATTTTATATATAGAAACTATTTTGTTTTGGAATTCATGATGTCAGTTGTAACAAAGGATGGAATTTTGAAATGATTATTATTATTTTCTGTGTTCAGGATTTTTTGTTTGCTCCTTTTCTGCTCCAATTCTGTATATGTATTGTGTTTTAAAAGGATACAAATGACCTGATTCTCTCGTCTTGTTCATCTTATAAATGGATACTTTCCTGTATGTGTTGTGTTCTTTTGATTTAGAATTTTAAAGTGGATTTGGTATATTCTCGTACATTTTAACATTATTTTAGGAAATTATTTAAATTTAGAAATTTTGTATATGGAGTATACCACAGGTGGTTTCAATTCAAATAACTTATTCATCCGTATAACATATATAAATAATAACGGTATATAGTTATTTATGTATATACATTTATATAACCAAATTTAGTTTAGTGTAATAAGTTTCTAGATATACATTTGAAACAACACGAACTGGTAAACAGTAAACTCCTAATTCTGTTTCAAAAAATAACAGCAATACGTATAATCCTATACGAATCCAATAAGTATATTCCAGAAAATTGTATGTGTTAGTTTTTACCCTGTAAAATGTTGAATTGTTCGTGTTGAAACAGGCCCGTGATTTATTCCATAGATTTTTCATAGATTTAAAATCATGTACGAATATACAAACCTACGAGTACACTGTTATGATTTTTAATTTGCGAAGTTGGCAATGAAAAGTAAATTATCATGTTGCATTATAGCACCAAGTATTTCTGTTTATAGATAATGACGTATGAGAATTCAATATTTGAGGTCGCTCCGGACAGTGAAAGTGGCATGATAGACTTTTCCGAACAATACTACATCGATCAAGCTAGATTAAAGAGGTTCATTTTTGAATACAACGTAGTAAATCCTGACGAATCGCAAATCGTGGGAAATATCACCATGAATCATAGTATGATGCATCCGGTTGAAGTAAGGCTACCTTAAATCAATATTGAACCATTATCTGGCCAATACATGGTATGGCAATAATTTGATGATTTATACGTCAAGACCATTCATGAAAACAATATTTTACTTTGTAAATTATTGTAGGTATTACTGCAGAGCTATAATATTCATTTAGTATGAAATTTATAGAAACAGTTTCTAACTTTTGTTACAGGCTGGCTACTGCCAACCTGCAGATATCATTTCGGGTCGTGGGAAGTGAGGCGTGCGTGGCTCCTGGCTTACACCGTGATTACAGATAGTTAAAAGGGAAAGAAAAGCGCAAATAATAATAACGAGTTCCGCCAAAATTTGTCGGCCAGAACCTGAGGAACGAACAGCAGAAAAATTTAAATAAAAAAAATTATAACGGTAGACACAGGATGGGAATTCCCTCCTCAGCACACCAAACCCGGAAACTTTAGAAATTAATTTTTTTTATATGTTTCAAGAATTAAACAGAAAAAAAAACTTCCCACGAGAAATAAACGAAAAGAGAGAGAAACGAGAACAATGCGCATCGAGCGCGCGACCAGTATCCGTCGCTCGATTACAATAGTTTTTAAAATTTAATGGAACAAAAAATTTAAAATATATAAAAGAAAAAAAAAATTAAATAAAAATAACAGAAAAAATGTACCTTGAAAATGTTTTTTCCAAAAATAAAAAAAAAAATCTGTTGCGGCCTTGGAGTGGCCGTCATGCCAGAGGCAACTCCAGTTACCCGGACCGTTGGGCGACCTCTGCCTTTGGTAGTATACAAAACAATTTCGTTGGGCGTCCTCCGCCTTAACTGTATTGGCCTCCACAAAAATATATTACGGCTGGCCTCAACTGGCCGCCAAAATCCGTTAGGCGTTGCTCGCCTTAACCGTAAATACACCGTTGTTAAATGAAGTGGCCTTGGTTGACCACCCGTATGTTGCGGGGCCTCCACCCGTTACCAAAATCATGCGGCCTGGATCGGCAGCCGAAAAACCGTATATGTTGGTGTCGGCGTCTTTCCACCGTTAACCGTCGTTAGGCGTTGTCTCGCTGAAATTGGCCCTTCAAAATGATGTATACCAACCGCAATTGCGGCAAGCGTGGGGCCCAATTAAATTTTGCATCCAAGCGCCCCAATGCCAAACCCTATTACGTCGAATTGCTCTTAGTTTTACACCAACCAAACTTATTCTAGGATGTATCTCCGTCAAAAGTTTAGATACCCAAACCAATGCCCCGGACAAACAAAAAACACTCGCACGCCAAACACTTTATCGCAAAAAAAATTTACTACAATATTTTTTTATTTACTATTTGTATATTTTTATAATTTTTTCTTGTTTAATAACACGTTTAGTTTCATATAAAAGTTTTAAAACAAAAATTTTATAGTGTATGTTCTACTACAACCTTCCACATATCCAACTTTATTTCCAATTATTTTTATTTTTAATTACAAAACTGGATGACATTATTTTAATCACATCAAAAAAAAATAAAAAATTTATTTGCCATCCAAACTCAAAAAAACTCTATCTTTTATCAAATTTCATACCAGACTGAATTACAAAAAAAATTCTCGCACCGAATACCGATGCGCAAAAAAATCCAGAACTGAAGAATTGTCTTTCTTCTGTGTTTTTCGTTTACATCAATTCGCATTGATGTAGACGAGAGGCATATAAGAAAAACATTCTTATGGAATGTTTTGCTTTGCACTCGTCATTCTTCTTACCCTCGCGCCATCACACGATGAGGTACAAAACAAAACGTCACAAGTGCGTTCAGCGCGCGCACAATAAACAAACAACTCCGAAAGAGAAGACACAAACCGAGGGGAATATAAAATACAAAAGTAAAGACACCATCCGAGGGGAAATATAAAACATACAAAAATTGTGGTTGCGGCCGCACAGTCGTAACACTTTGTTAAAGCAAAGGTGAACCTTGCACTTGAAACACATAACTCGCGATCTGCCATCGCAATTTTTGTTTTTGCATCGAGTAGCTTCTTTTACATTATCGTGAGCCGGCAAGTGGTTTACTTCGTCATACTGTACTTCAATTAACGGTCGGTCTTCACCTTTCACAAATGGCCGGGCGCAAGTTCGGCTGAATTATTATCTTGTGATTATAATTCGTGTTAATTTACAATAGTTTTTCCTAAGTTATGCTTAAATTTCATCAAACTCATTATTTGATTTTTGAGAATATTGTTTTTCTTCAATTCCTCGCGATATAATATCCAGCTGGAATAATGATCCGTAGAGTCCGTTTTCGAGATTTTATAAAACTCCAATAATCTGCAATGAGCTGGTAAAATAAATAAACACCACCCATTCCGTTGAAATTGCACTATTTAGACCTTTTTTATATTTCCATACTCTTGCTTTTTTTATCGAATCGATTTACAATATTTTCTTCTCCTTGGCCTATGAAATTATATTAAATTGAGGATTTTTAAAACGATTAATTCGTATTGTTCCAACTGCGTTAATTTGTTTTTGCTCCAAAATTTCAAATAATTGGTACGTACTGAACAAATTATCAAAGTATAATGTCATGGAAAGGTTAGCGTGTTCACCAACTGCAATACCACAACAGCAGCCCCATGTCCAAATTTGCTACTTTCATAAGCTCATTATTCATTGTTTGCTCCTTGGTAGAGAAAAAAATCATAGGGGAAACCGTTTCTCCCACATAAAATATATAGGCTTTAATTTCCCAGGGGTTGGGTTTTCCCTTCACATATTGCTTTATATTGATGTGACTTCTAAACGGTATTACTTGCTCGTCTACATATAAGATCTGCTCGACAGGCACTTCTCTACAGTATTTCAATATACTGTCTATAAAGGGACTCATTTTAAAAAATTTATACTTGCACTCTTTTGGTATATCCATTTTGTTGACCATATGGATATTTGTTCGAAGCTGCTAAAACGTTTCCGAAGATATAGCTCGATATTGACTGTATATTTAATTATTTGTGCTCCTGTAACCCTATGAAATGTCTCATTTCATCTGAACTGAGGTTAGTGAAAATTGCCATTCTTTCATACATGCTGGAATAAATTTGAAAAATGAGTTTTACTCGCGATATTAAATTCAGTGTCAGATTCTTGCAAGTCGAATTTAAGAGTGCTACAGTCAAACGGTTGTCTTCTATATCCATATTTTTTTTCTCTCTGACATTATATTTCGAACATTAATCAACAAATTCAATAACAACATTTTCGTCGAGAATAGCTGGTTGATACTGTATTCTTCATTTTCGTTTGGCACAGGGACCTCGTCGATCATTACTTCATTAAATAAAGTTTGTGTCTTTGCTAATTTTTGTATTATTTGGGAAGGCGTATAATTGCCATCGTCATCAAATTCACTCTCTTGATCCTAATTCAGAATCACTAGCATTTAATAATTCCTCGAAAGGTTAATGGTCTTCGATTTCTAGACGACATAATCTACCGAAATAAGTTATAATAAATATTTACTATACAACTGACTACGTTTGTATTGTAATTGTACATAATTAAGTTCATGTGTATATATCACTTGGGTCTATATGTCGACATTTATGAACATGGAGCTTTTAGGCTAAATTTCTGAAATATTACGGAAATAAATTTCTTACACAAGTATACTCAGTCAAAATAGTTCGTTCATTTGACCTAAAAATATGTAAATTTACCACTACTTACCGTTGTTTATTTTTACACATTTACATAATTTGCACTAATTTTTTTCAATCCTGACGTTTTATAAAGGGTTTTTCAGTAAGAGGTTTCATTTTGAATAGCCTGCTATTTGGGCAGCTGTCAAATTTGAAGCTGTCATCTTTTGACATTTGACAAGTAATAATTACGCCATTACTAAAAATGGTACGATACACGCTTCACCAACGCATTCAAATCGTTTAAATTCACTACAAAAATGGTGAAAATGTTGCAGTCACAGTTCACAAAACTAAGTTGTGGCGAAGCACCTTCTCAGCCGGTAATAGTGAAACTGGTGGAAAAACTTGAGCTGTGCTGACGAGAACACAAGTTTGTCGATTCCTCGTCGATCTTTGGAATTAGACATTCCAAAGTGGCACCAAATTTGATGGTTAATTTAATTATTTGAATAGTGTAGTATTTCATTTAAATAAAAAAATTGTGTAATGCACGTGATACGGTAAGTTAAAAAAAATAAATGCAAGTGTATTGAATTTAAATAAAATAATTTTTTTGTTTATAGGAAATCTAGTGACGATCGAAGAGCAAGAGGAGCATGAGAATCTTATGACATAGGCCGTGGTCAACATCGTAGGAGTTTCTAGAAAATCATCATCTCGAGCACTAACATCAATTTTATTATTTTATTTATCAAAAATATTAATATGTAAAAACAATTGTGACATTTATTAAAAAACTATTGTGAAATGAAAATAAATCTCTTAAAAGTAGAAAATCTTATGATTATGTATTATTAAAAAAAAAATCTTTTATAGTTATAAATATTTATTTTGTACGATTGAAAAATATGTTTTTGAAAATCAAAAATTCATTTTTTAAGTTTATAAAAAACATGCCTAAAAAATTTATCTTAAAATTAAAAATATTTTTTTTTTAATTTTAGAAACGGCATTGTTTCCCTAAAAATATATGTTTTCTTTATTTTTACAAATTTTTGTTTTTCTCATAGTGCAAGTATTTTCTTATCAAGAGTTTTATGAAACAAACCAACTGACCATTTACCAGGCGACTGCAGCCAGTTTAAGAAAATTGCTCGATTCATCTGACTAGGTAGTAAGTGGCCTGACTGAATGCGCTAGGCAAGAATCGCGTGATGTATGGTTAATTTGCGCAAGTTGGACGAGAAATTGGATACTAAAATTTGTTCAGTATGGGCACAACATCTTGTGAAGATGATATGCCAACATTAGAAAGCCTTTTCAATTTTTTTCTAAATTGGTCCTATGCACTATAGAATCTATTAGGCCATCCACAGCGAAGCGAATACTTCTGGATTCAGGTCCCATGCCTACGTTAATTTCAGAGCAATATGCCATAAACTTAAATCACGTAGACGGTCCAACTGCACTATGGTGTCTAGTATTAGCGGACTAGGTACTCAAACAACTAAGTCGAGAGCTAATGATTACTCTCAAATCGCGCATTGGTGGTCAGTCTCAAATTAAAGTTGCAGCTTTAATAATGGCAAAATTTTGTTCCAAACTACGTGCTCCTTCGTTTAGTCCTAGTCGAACCCATTTTCACTTATTATTAGCAGATCCTAATTTTGATTTGGCTTGAGATATTGATATAATTCTCGGTGTAGGACAGATGTAAGACAGGAAAAGATGGATGAGATGCTTCAATAAGTTTTGGAAATTATCCCGACAACGAGCAATGAACAGAAAATTTTAAAAATCCGGAATTAAAAGCTTTTACATCAAGTTCACGGAAGAATATAGGCAATTATAACCTCAATATAGCATTGCGAATTCGACGATAAATGGGATCGATAACCAAATTTAGAATAGTATTTGATGCGTGCGCAAAAACGTCCGACGGTGTTTCATTGAACGATATTCTCATAAAGGGTGTCCCAATAAGAAGTTCAGATTTAAAAATTTAATAAAACAAAAACGGCCTAATATATTTCTAAATTTAGTTTTGTTTGAAAGAACAATCTTCCTGGTTATTTATGGAAAATGATTTTATTCAAATGGGAGCCACTGCTGGCCTTGGCTTGCTCTATTCGGTCGGTCCAATTTCTGAGCACATTTTTTGATTGTGTGCGTGTGTTTTGGCAATGGTTGCTTCAATATTGGCTTTCAAAGGCTCAATTTTGCTGGAACCAAAGGTCGTCCAAACCAATATCTTCAAGATATGACCACAAAAAAGATTTTAACATGTGGCGGCAGTTGATTTCGTTGACCGTAACGGTCGCGCCGGCTTTATCTTCGAAGAAATATGGCCCAATAACGCCGTCACGTCACAAGCCGCACCAAACATTAACAAGCGTAATGGATGCGTTAGCTTGTCCACATATCCTTGTGGATTTTCCGGTCCCCAAATGCGTCAATTTTGTTTGTTTCCGAACCCACCGAGATGGAAACGTGCCTCGTCCAAAAAGATGTTTTTTTGACCAAAACCCTCATCAATTTCGAGTTTGTCTCAGGTCCACACAGACTAAGAGAGAACTTCATAGGGCCACTAACCAAGAGCTTTACGTAGAATTCGTTGCATGGAAGACCGGCTGATGTTCATTTCCGATGCACTGAGTCCCGTGTTTTGACCAAACTTTGTACGACATTTTTTTGCGATTTCGTAAAGTAAATTTCTAACATTTCCCACTTTTGTTGAAGCGTTAAGCGACTCATTTCGTCCTAAGGCATCAGACTTATCCAGGTAACAACTGCAATGTAGCATAATAGCGGCTAAACGAAAGATGACTCCATGTCAACCAGGCAGGTCAAATTGTATATGGGTGTGGTATACTGGTATATGAGGTACACCGTTGGGGTTTCAGTGTACATGCGTGCGAGAGTTCTGATGTTTAGATGTATGCGATTGAAGGAATGAGTAAGATAATCTTGGTGGTAGTACATGTACGTCTATTTCTTAGATACTTCATCCCCTCCGTAATTTTGAATGTGTGTTTGTATGGGGTGGGGCTAAAATGTGATGTAGACTTAAATGAAGTAGTGGTACGATGGTGGAACATGGGTTGTGGAATTTTGTGCCATTGTGAAGTGTTTAGACCTAAATATACATGAACGTTTTTGTGTTCATGAAATTAAGCCGATTATTTTTGAGGTTACCCTAAATTGATTACACCAAATTCTTAATTTTGAAAAGAAGGTAAATTTAATTAATTCTGCTAGATCAAGTTATAACTGGATATTTACTTCTCTCAATCATCTTTTTCCACTAATTCATTGGAATCAGACTCGTTATTTGAGTAGATTTTATGGACTGTTTTCCCCAGTTCAGTGCGACTTGGTAAAAGCGCTTCCAATTCCGTAGTGGATTTGTCGTTGGATAAATCTTGTTGAAGGGACTCATTCCAGATGTAATAGGATCGTGCTATATTTTTATATTTTCAAACCTGCCCAATAAGTTTTACCGGACAAGTAGTGCAGTGGTAATAGCTTTTGTACTTGGACCGAGAAGAACTAAGTACAAATCCGCCAGAGTCTTGACGCAAAGCGAATTTTCGTCATCGATTACGATCGGTGATGTTATTAAACACAACTAAGATGATCTGGTGAAGTGCTTAATTCAGCACATGTCAGTGTCAATGTACAGGTTGACTGTATACTAATCTGATGACACGACCAAATTTTTTAATTTATTGAATTCAATTTTTCATTATAGTTCTAAAAAAAACTTCCAGTCTTGGATCACCTCACCTCGATGTATAGAAGCATGGATACCCAAATAACCAAAAATGTTATTAGCATAATATGATTGGAGTTAATTTTTTTTTCGATGGCCCTAATATTGCTTATTAGAGTTTTATTACTTTAGTTCTTAATATTATAAGCAATCTTAAATTAACAATGTGATCTTGAATTAGTTTCATTAACTAAGGCATAACTAAAATATTCTCTCATGTCTTCGTTATGATCCGTTAAAAATAACTGCAAATTAGTAACCTATATAGACGGCATTGGGTTTAATTAAGGACATCCAAATTTGAACAATGAAATTACTCTTCACGTGAAAACTATCGTATTTAGGTTGGTACACTAACAATTTGTATACATAAGGAACTTTTCTTATAATAATCTGTTATGTGTATTTATTATGACTTTGGTACTAAGAAAGAGTTTGGTAATAAATAAAGAAATAAACTTCAGCACCATACACACATATATGTATGTATGTACCTATATAAACAAAAGTAAGGCACAACAAAATAACCTATTTATCATGGTGCCTATATCTGCACCACCTCGTAGTCGTAAAAAACCCACCCGGCATAATTCGTATTTGTTACTTTTCCCTTTTAATCAAGCAATAATACTTTTTTGCTGGCTGAATTCTTATAATACACCTTGTACGTACCTTTAGGTATGTTAGTACATTTGTTGTTGGTTTACTACCGCTCCATTAAAAATAACGTTATTGCTGTTATTATTATTATTATGTTGAAACATAATTTCGAAACAAAAACCATAAATAACCATACACAATATTATTTTGAAAAATATTTAACTTATAACATTTCACATGTGTTTATGCCACAAGGTTTTATGTTATTTTGTTTTATGTAAGGCAAATAAAGTACCATATATGTGGCGGGACTTAAAATACAATTTGTGTAGAATAGAAATACATTTATTTTATATATATGTAGTTGAATACAACTACACTTTTAAGAAAGTGGCTTTGCACTCGGCCTGTTGTGCAATGTTTGCTTACTTGATGGTAACTTGCATGGGAGCTTGATCGTTTTTGCAAATATTTTTAAATATTTCGTTTGCGAGAAAACAATTATAAACTAAAAAACTCTACATTAATTATGAAAACTTATCGGCCTAGATTACTTTTCCAACATTAAAGCGGAAATTATGAATTTTGAGAAAAAACTTATTTCCAACAAAAATTTGAACCCTGTACGGACGATAGTGCGACAATTCATACTTCAGCTTTTTCCATAAAATGGAAGGCATCATTCTATATTGGTCTTGATCGAGTTTCCTTTAACTTTAGAGTAACTTATGTTTCTCTGACAAAAAACTTCGTTTGAACAAAAAATTTGACCACTGTACAGCCCAGGCTGTAATTAATCAATTGATCGTATGAAACTTCATACTTAAGCTTTACGGATTTTATCTAATTCCGTTATCAACCTATCCCAATAATACTAATTTCCCTATAACATGACCTCGAAGATAATATCTTCAACTGTTTCTAAAATAATGTAACCGTCATGTTTCGATTTTTACATTTTCTTAGAGTTCATTTAATTGTAGGTAACATAATTCATTCACAATAGAAAATTTTATGTGCCTCGGTTAAATGAACTCAAATATCTTCAGGAATGTAATTTTATTACGCCGTTTATGCACATATTGAAATGTAAGTCTTTTCGGTTTACTTGTGCATAGGTAAATGAAAGTTAACAGATGCAATAATTGAAAAATTGCATTTGGTGTTGTGCCTAATCTACCAACAATGCAAAATTTTTTTACACGCGCGGTAATTTAATTTTATGAATGGGTTGAGACTTTCAATTTAATTACAAAAAAAATATTTTTTCCCCCTCTGCACCAGTTTATATGAAATTAAAAAAAATAACCGCTTTAATAATAAGAACTTTTTTTTGAGTTCTTGCGTTAAGTAAAACAATTATAGTGTGAATTTTTGTAGAAACTACTCTTAAGTTTTGTTAATAAAGTAAAGCTTTAAGTTACGTATATTAGTGTAAAAAATTTTACAAACCAATTAAATAATGATAGTGGGTTGCTACCAACAGCCCGTGAAAGGAAATTGTTGACGGTAAGCGGCTCTTTACTTTTCACGAACCTAGATAGCATACCACTATCAAACCTTTTACTAAGCCTTTACCTAATTAGGGCCCATGGGTCAAAAAATTTTAATTAGTTAGGTTCGTATAAAATGTCTGACTAGACATTTTTACAAATACAACCACGGTCAGGACTGCCCACGTGATGGGCTGGTAGGCCAACCCACTACTTCGGGGTTCAACACCCCAATTTTCTCTTCCAGTTTATTTATTTTTTTATTTTAATGCGGTAAACTAGGCCACTATCTGGCTGCCCCAAAACCCACATCGTTCCCCTCTACCAGACTGAGCTGCGGGAGTCAACCCCGCATGGGGTACCAAAGGAAAGCGGCAAACTCTATGAGACTGAGTTGGCTTTCGCGGTAGTTAAAGTTTAACCCATTTCACACTTTTTTAATCGAGATATTTAATAGTTTGCGTTTTAACATGTTTAAAAATATTATGATGCTAACGGGTTAGGATTGAAAGACCGACAATCAAAAGCTCGTATATTCCTAAAGGTTGACTATCTACTCAATTAAATATAAAATCTGAGCATTTTATTATTAAAGGGCCATGCGAACATAACCACAATCCACTTTTATATAATAAAGAGATTTAAAATACCAATTATTATATGAAACAACCTGCGGAAGTTTCAGAATCACGACCATCCTAAATAATAAGAGATGGTATTATAACTTGCAATGAAAAGTGACGAGTTTATTTACCGAATAAATCTGCACAAAAAGTGAAAATTAAACGGATTCGCGACATAAATATTTTAAAAGAGCCAAAAATGCTTAACGAAATTAATTTTCCGGAAATTCTCAAGTTGGTCGAAGGAGAAAATTTTATCCTTTTCGATAAAAGTTTCAATGATCAAAGAATTATTATTTTGAGCATAATTTCAAATTTAAGATTATTATCTAAAGCAGAATGCTGGCTGATGGATGGAACTCATGAACTTTTTATGAAGTACTTTTTATGAGTACTTTCGCTTGTGACAATGGCATACATTTAATACACAATTTGCTTAGACGTATCACTCCATGCGACGTGACTATATGGATATTCCTGGTTACTAGATTTTAAAATCAAAATTTAATAAATAATTTTGAGTAAAACTCTCAATGAAAATTTCTTAAATCTTAGTTGGCTGCATTAGTTTTTTGTTTTATTTATTTGTCAATTTTAAATGATAGAAATTGTCGTTTGAAGTGATAGCAGTCTCAAGGAAATATTTATAAAGCAGCATACTAAGATTTAAAAAACAGCCAGAACGACTTTATTGAACAATTATTTTGTAAGTGTCGATTTATAGAGCTATAGTAACCAAGAAGATGAGTAGTCACGTAACTTGAAGTGATGCGACTAGGGGAATAGGTGCGTTAATTCCTTTGCGCATTATATCAGATTATGAAAAAGCAAGCGTTGAGGCCACTAAAATGTTTTTCTCTGACGCAGCCTATAAGGGATGTCTATTCCATTTGAGGCAGATTTTATGGAGGCGGATCAAAAAAAAAATTAACAGCCAAATATGGCAACAACGATGAATTTAACATAAATATGCGAATGATTTTAATTCTAGCGTTTGTTGCACCAGACGACATACAACCGTATTGCAGCAGTTTGTACAGTATTTTAGACACAGGTGGAAAAAAAGTATTAAAATAATTTCGAGACAATTATATTACCATCCGAACCATGAGAGGTAAAATAACATCACTAAAATACCGTACAACATTTTGGTCAATTGCAGATGCTGTAGAGGGAAGTTTACCAAGAACTCAAAATAGCTTATATGGTTGGCATATACGCCTTCAAATTGTGATTGGAAGGTTACATTTAGGAGTATATAAAATAATCCAAGAATTTGCTAAAGAACAACATATAATGGTAAAATCACGTATAACAAAGATGAAGGCTTTTAAATATTAATATAGGTTAAAAGCTGTTGTGCAGGATCGTAAAAATATGATAATATCAAATTCTTGAGAAATGTCGCCTTCAACGCTGCATTAGCTAATTGATCAATTTTTTTATTACATTTGAATGTACTAAAATAAACGTTTAATAGAATAAAATATGTGCGTACAATTTTATTTTTCAATTAAAACAAAAAAATAATAATAATTATGTATTTTTGAGAAAAAATACCGCTTTTTTCAGAAAAGAGATTTTTAGTGAAACGACATTTTGGAAAGCGGTCATTTAAAAAAGCGGTCTTTTTGGAAAAAGAAGTCTTATGTTTAGCGGGATTTAGTTACAATTACGTGACAATTTCTTCCGGACTTCCTCAAAATTAACATTCCGCCTTTCAAAAGTCAAAATTTCAAAATCCCTCTTTTCAAAATCTCGGAATTTAATAGTTTATTTCCACCTAATACAATATATAGAAAATGGAAAAAATAATTGATGGATCAGAATCAATGTGAATTATAATTAGAACTATAATTGAACGTTTGAAGAAATTTTTCACTTTGGCTGAAATAAATGGAACTGGCTATTCCTTTAAGGTTCAATTTGGTTTGTGTATCACTCAGCTATAAAGAATGACTCAGCCATTTCTCAACCAATAATTTTCAAAATTGATAGAGTTTATAGAGCAGTAGTGAAATTTAAACATGATTTTCGAATAAAGTTTTATAGTTTCTAACCATGGATAAATGAAACAAGGCCATGATGAAACCTCGTTATCTTGCGGATTAACTAGTAATTTTGAATAAAGATTGACAGTTTAATACGAATGCTTTATAGATTATATATGTTTTCGTTTAACAAAAGCTATTTTTTGTGGTCGAGTTGAAAAGAAAGACAATTTTTTAAAGAAATTTGATATTATTGCCTATTATACAAATTCGTAAAATGAATCAATTGCCTAGTTCTATTCAGCATTGCCAAATCCTCGAACTTTATCCAGAAATAATTTTTGAGTTCAAATCCGCTTCTGAATATGAACTCACAATTATTCATAAATATTGCGTATAGAATGGTCGAATTTTAGAACTTCATTCCAAATTTACGTTAAAATTCAAATCTAGTTCTACATAACCAAATTTAAACATAGTTTGTTAATAATGACGTTATTATGTTCAGCATTGAATTTGTTTAAAAAAATTTTGAAATTTTTTTAATAAAATTGAAATTTTGTAAATTTAAACTTCGTCTAAAATTAATAAATTTTTGAATTGGCACTAATGGATTTAATTTTTTTTTATAGAGTGTGTTTTTGGAATTTAGATCAATTGAAATTTGTTTTGGATTTGCTGTTCCGTTCGCTTCCAAAACTTCACAGAACATTCAAGTTAATTTCAAACCATTTCAACAAACCAAGCTTTACAATTATAGATTGCTTAATGCGAAATTCCAAAATTTTTTGAAAAATCCATGTTACAATACAAATCACATCCGTTAATAATCGGTTCAGAAAAAAGATTCATATATGTTTTTAAAAAAATCCTACTTTTTGGAGGGAATTTTTAGTACTGAAGCAAATGAAGAATTTTTAAAAAACAGAACTTTAAAAATCGAGATTTTGATAATTGTGGGGTTTAAAATTTGAGCTTTTCTATACCGAGCCCATTTGTACTTTTTATTGTCCAGGATTAATAATGATTTTAAAACGAGTGCAATGCCAAACCTCATAAGCTCTCATGCAATCAGTGGAGTTGGTTTAAAATTTAGAAGCGTCG
The DNA here is from genome assembly GCA_932526605.1 of Nephrotoma flavescens. Classification (NCBI taxonomy): domain Eukaryota; kingdom Metazoa; phylum Arthropoda; class Insecta; order Diptera; family Tipulidae; genus Nephrotoma; species Nephrotoma flavescens. Next base: position 299,384,147 of record OW052221.1, read on the forward strand.
TTTTACCCACAAAACTACCCTTATATTTATGGGGTATTTGTGGAGTTTTGTCACATTAAAATTTAGTGTTGTGTGAGGGGTAATAAAAGAAGGATGATTTTTAATTTCATTATACTGTGTTTTTTCCTGGCCAACTGAGATTTGATCGAGATATTCACTGTTCTTAATTTTTTTTTCACTTGATTTATATTGCCTGAAATTCCCAGCTAGCCGAAATTATTTATTAAAATCATTAATTAATAAATTTTATATAAATTAACTGTAATCCAATAACCAATACTGGCCTCCCTATTAGAAAAGGAATTAGGAAAAATATTCGCATTGCGTTTTTGTCAAAAGTATCATTTTCAGGCCTACTGAGAAATCATGTGTGAATTAAATTTTTATAATTTAGGAAATATTTTTTTCGTATCGAAATTGAATAGGAAAAATATTCGCAATTTAATTTTGTTTTTGGAAAAAATTACACCAACTGTTTACCATAGTGTGCCAGGAAAAAAAGGTTTGCGATAAAAATACTATGAAAGTATTTCGTAATATATTAGTAGTTCCGTAAGTATATTAGTAATTCCTTTTTCCAATAGGAAAAACATAATCGAGCTGCAGATGAAACTACGCCTATACGCTTTTCATGGTAACTCTCACACTTCTAATACTAAGGGTCATACCGACAGACGAAACTACAAGTTGTAGTTGTAGTCGATTATTTTTCGAAACTGATGTTCGAACTCGGTATTTTTAAACAATTCTAAAACTGCAAATTAAATCACAAATTTATTGTAATTTTAAAACGTAACTAAAAGTGTCAAGTTTTACGTCATACAAAATTAGACTGAAATTACAAAAAAATTACAAAATTACTTTTTTTATTTCAATATGTTCAGACGAATATATACAATGCAAATAAATAATAGTTTGATGATTAATAAATTAATTAAAAACTCTTCGAAATTCGAAGTTTAAATTCACAATTAAACGCCAATAGAATTGTCGATTGTAGTCATCGATGTCTACGACTACAACCGTGCCAATTTATTGTGGTTTAAAAATACCAAAAGAGACAATTTAGTCGTATTTGCGAATTAATTGACGTCTGTTGATTTGACCCTAAATAAAATTCAATTTAGTTCGAACTGACAGCTTTTTGACAAAATATATCAACAGAACTAACTTACGATTACTAAGTTAAACAAAAACTTCACAATAACTCAAATTTTTTCAATGGTAACGTGGCAAGACTCTTTCAAAATCATCTTTCAAATCAACAAAAACTACTGGATGAAAAAAAAACATCGTGGTGTATGAAATTCGTATTGTATGAAAAGTTCTGCGATTAGTCATTTATCACACAATTGTGGCATTTTATTAAGAATGGTGAGATCAAAATCCGGGATAATTACATGGCGGTGTAAATAGAGATACCTATCGTGAAAAAGCGCAAGGAGTGTAAAAGTAAAAACTATGAAACTTGTCGACAGCAATGATATTAAATTTATGAGGTTTATTTAGGATACTTTAATCAGACTGTTTTGAAATTTAAATATCAAACTCCCTAACATCGTAACATTCCAAATATAAATTTTCGTAAATATTTCTTTCATTGATCATATTTTTTTCACTATAATTCAATATTACGCAGGCTTTTATTAAATACACCATGACTTAGACCACAGGGCTCAACTAATGTTATTATTTTTATATTATATTAATTTAGGAAACAGAATTTTTAAATTTGATCGCTCAGCAATTATTTTTCTTGCACTATATTTTGTTTTAACTCGTTTTACCCACAAACCCTAAATGCTAAACATTTTATCGGAATACTGATTTCGTGGCAAACTAATATGTACACTGATTCTAAAATTAATCGAAAAGTAAAAACAAAATTTAATTAAAATCTCCCATTTTCCATTTTTCTCGCTAATGTATATAGATAAAGCTTGTTTTCATGGGGGTGTGATTTATATTGGTAAAAAAAAGTTTTCTTTTATTTTTTATTGAATTTAATTTGATTTTTCAATTTTAATTTTTTTATATCAGAAAAGCATTATTATTATTAAAAAAAAAATTATTTTATTTTTAAGAAGATTAACGTTTATGCTTCCATTCAATATACAGAGAAAAATTAATTGATACTTTTAATGAACTTTTATGTTATCATTTCACCATTTCCAGCACCAACTCATCATCTCTGTCACTTTGTTGCAATATAATAATCTTATTTTGTATAAGGCCAAAGTGTGTATTTTTAAAATATAAAACTCTTAATTGATTATAATTGAAAAGTTCAGTACAAGATCTCTATTGTTTAGTGGTATACAAGTAAATTGATTTAAAATAAAATAAAAGACTTAAAGTACAGTTTACATGCATTTAACTTTTGTATTTTTATTGGCATCATTGTTGTAGTCTGATATACCTAGATAGATAAAATAATATTTATCATTTTTATGTAAAAATATAACAGGAGTGATGAAATATACTCGTATGTGCTTAAGACAAAAGCTTTCGAAGTGCATACATACATGAAAACTTTTGGTCTTATATTTCTTGTTGGTTCTTTGGAAGATAACTTCATGACCAGAAAATATTAATGTCTATATACTGTTTTTTTTTATTATTTGTTTTCGTCTGTTGCTTGGGATAAACGTACATGTATCGAAAAAAGAACCACGGAGATCATGTAATTTATAATTCTTCTACTTTTTTGGCTTTTATCTAGAAATTTTTTGTTTCTTTTGAAACTTTTAATTTTGTGGTTTTAATTTTTATAGTGAAAAATACGACGACGATGAAGAACTAAAGTCATAAAATTGTTATTTTTTTATTATTTATGTCCAAGAATGGCGTGCAGTAGTTTAAAAATAAGCACTCAAGCGTGTTTTATATGGCGTACATTGTGTTACCCGTATAGATAGTATATAAAGAGGCATTTACCGATACGTCATTGACAGTGGTTTTTATAAGTATATACGAAATTTTTATGTACTTAATGGTAAGTACGGTGAAGTTCTAAAATTATGAGATGTAAGTGCTTTGTTTAATGGATGTTTAATTGAAATTTGATTGCATATTATTTTATAAATTTTACGATTTTATAGTAACAGATGTTTAAAATATTTTGTAAACTTTAAAAGTTTGTAAATATCACAATGTTTTATGGTTTGTGTGTTGGAACATACATATTATAAAGTTGATGTAGGCAAAAAGAAGCAAAAAAAACGTATAGACATTCCAACATTTTAATAAAAAGGGAAGTCACTGCAATAAAAATCTAGGTTAGTTCAAATGAGAAATTAGCGTAAAACGTATTATTTTGCGCGATACATGAATGTTAGCTTTTATGTGGATGGCAAGTTTTCGGGCACCTAAGGTACAAATATATCTTCATTGGATTTATATAAAAAATGCACTAAAATTATTTAGAAACAATTTCGTATACAAATATGTTTTAAACAGTTATTAATATTAAAATTCAATTTTATACTAAAGAAAATAACGGTGAAAAGTTTAGTAAACCTAAATAATCATGCCAATTTGACATCCAAATATATCGCATCCATTTGTGGAACTGTGGATGAGCAACTTTTTCATTTTCGAGTTAGAACGCGGTTTACCGAATACATTCCATCAAACCCTGCGAAAAATGGTTTTAAAATATTTTGGATTTGTGACGCGTAAGCAACAAACAATATCACAGGTCAGCTATATACAGGAAAAGGGGCAAAAGGACCAGAGAAAATCGTGAGCAAAGAGTTGTTCGAGATTTATGCCAACAACTTAAAGGTTTCGCAAAATATGTAACCATGGACAAATTTTTGCCGATTTGCCCGTAGCACGTATATTGTTGTCGTGGGAATTAATAATGGCTGGAACCTTAAAACAAAATAAAACTTGCATTCTAGGCATTTCCACGGAATAAAATATGTTTAATCAATTTTACGCTGATTTTTTAATTTCATATAAAAAGTTTAACTGGCACACAACTAACCAACCGTTAGTAATTTTTCTATGCAATCGGCCATTAGAATTTCCGAGTATTCGAATTTATGTTTGGTGTTTCATTAACCTTACGTAACGTTTTTATTTTTATGTTTTTCGTTAGGAGTGTAACGGTAATATAGTATTTGGTCAACTTAAAACCGTGTCGTCACTCCAAATTTTACTATGAAAAATGAGTAAATATTTTGTATTTAGCTTTACTTTTGTTCATATTTTTTTTTATGCTTTAAGGTTTCTTTCTGTAGACCGATAATTCTGGGGAAATATCTCCATGGCTTCTTTTATAAGATAAAAAGCTTTTGACAATTTATTTATTGTCAAAACGGCAGGATTATCATTGTTAGTAGAGTTTTCTGTCCATCGTGCATCGGTGGTGTCTTCTTCTAACATTAATAATTCTTGATTGGAAACAGCTTCAGCACATTCTAAGCATGCAGATAAGTCTGCTTCTTGTATTCCAGCTTCAAGCGTTATCCACAATAGCGACAATTTCATTTTGTATTTCTAATGTGCTGTCATGAACGGTCTGTGAAGATTGAAATTTATTCGTACACTCGGACCAGACTTTTATCCACACATCATTCATAGTGGCTTCTTTCATATCCTTTATTGTGCTCACTGTTGAAGTAGCAAGGCCTGAGACTTTGCCGATTTCATTATTTTTTTACGTCTTAGAACATCTAGCTTTACTTCTAATGTGATCGATTGACGCGCTTTTTTACAAACTTTTTTATTTTTACTTGCTGGTCGCTTTTCACTCATTGTGGAGTGTAATTTTAATAAAAATTGTTCAAAAAAATTGTATGGGACAAACTTGTTTAAATCAGCCCGCGCCATACCAAATATCAACGTATACTGAACCCTAATGTTTTTTATATCTATTATGGGATTCCCCGTATAACCAAAACATTCATAAATTGTACTAAAATTTTTGATCGAAACATGATGAAAGGAAGATGAAATAAATTTTTTGTCAATAAAAATTTGTTATGTCCGTAGCTTTGAATTTCGGCAGAGGACATTGGGGATATTGTGATAAACACAAATGAATGAACGGATATCTGAAATTCACCTATTTGATGCCTAAAGCAATAAATACAGCTTACCAGCTTTTTGTTATAAAACAGTTTTTAACAACTGTCGTTGAAAATTTAGTCTTCAATTTTATAAAATGATTCTAATATTTATAAAAACTCGAGGAGGCTTTTTTGAATCTGCTACTTCTAGTATACTGATTTTTGCTAAATTTGATTAATATTTCTACTTTTTTCGACTGTAGAAATGCCGAATTTTCGACGAGAAACAAATTTTGGTCATAACTCTGCTAACATATGAATAATGATATCATAACCAATTTTGATGCAAATATTATTTATGATCTTTTGTAAACGACTATTATTTTCGCGCAACTCTATGATTTAATCGGATTTTGAATTTAGCGATGTGTTCTGTGCATATCACCTATGTAGAATTTAAAAGTAGGTTTGAGGCTTTTTTCTACGATTCTCATGGACATCTTTTTGTTTATTTCCTTTAGGTTAAGAAAATGTCTCTGATGATTTAGATCAGGTTCTTCATAAACATAAACGTTTTAATTCTTCTTTAAAATAAATTTAATCTTGATTATGTTTGTGGTTACGAATGGGCTTTGTCAAACCTATTGACAATATGAATAAGAATGAGAGGTCTGTAGACTATAATTGTAATTATACCATGTTGCCTCCATTTGTAATTCCATACTATGGCTTTTGTTGCTTTATGCGGATGTCACGAGCTAAACCACGGCCATCTTGACTTTTGGTGCGCTATTTATGGTCTGCACTTCCATGCCATGACCAGCATAATTATCTTTTGTTTGGTTTTCGGTGTAAAAAGCATCCACTGTAAGAATGGCTTTTAGAAATAAATAAATACGAGTATTTCCGTTGTTGACTATTCCCGGAGAAAGGAAATCCTAATTTTTCGAATAGCAAGAATTTTGTGTCTGTGGTCCAATGCCTTGACTGGATATAAAATGCCTTTATAATCTTTGTTTTGGCGAAATTAACGCAAGGGTTGGCCGCTTGGTTCTTCATTCCAATTGTGAAATAATTTATCCGATAATAGCCAATCGTTCTGTTTTACTATTTCCGAAAAATATGATTAGTCTTCGATTATGCAGATGCACTTTATTTTTCTGACAAACTCTTCACGTCACTCGTGTAATGTCTAGGGCAGCGGTTCTCAAACTTTTTGAAGTGCGGAGCCCTCCAAGGTATCAGTGGTTGCTATTGCACACTTAGGCCAATTTTGGCCCATTGTGACACCACTCATGTAGAGCCTGTAGAGATGCAGGGCTCCGCGGACCACACTTTGAGAAACGCTTCCAGGGTGTTAAAATTTCATGTTTGCCATTTATAGTTGAATAAGATATTTTTGGTATATTAATATTTTCGTCATCATTATGATATCTTCTTTCGTAAAAAGTGTTCGATAAATCCAGATTCAAATAATTAGATGTAGTTGTTAGGGCATTTAATATTTTATGAATAAAAACTTAATTTTTTTCACTGACTAGGTTGAGGAGTTTTATAAACATTTTAAGGGCCGTAAGCGTTATATGATTGATTTTTCTTTTTCATTTCTCAAACCAGCTGGATAAGGATAATATTTTGGTATAAATGGGATCTCCTCAGTAATTGTATTTTCTGTGCAATCTATTTCGATTTTGTCTGCCCTTTAGTAGTAATTTTATGTATTTTGTGCTACTAAAAACCGTTATTTGTTCTATCGAGGTAAATAGTATGAATAATTCTATTATTTTGTTGATTCCAGTACTTTTCACAGTGATTTTTACAACATTTTCGACTATTAAAATATTTTCCCATTTCATAGTAAATTGGCTCTGGTAGAAATTGACTTCATAGCTAATACTAATTTATAAACAAATTTTGTTGGCCCTAATGAGAAACTTGTGCAATTTATTTGATTTTGTTTCTTGATATGGAGTGCTAGTGTGGCTCCATTTAAAAACATAGTTCGGAGTTATTTTCTTCTCTTTCAATGTTGGATGTATTATTGCTGTCTGAGTTCTCATTATTTGTTTGGTTGACTAATTGTTCTTCTTTCAGAAGTTCGAGATGATATATTCAATTGTATTAGCAGAATATTGTTCGATTTTTATGTTTCAAAAGGAAGTAGGTGGCATTGTTCTATAGAAGCTAAATAAAAAGACTAAAAGATATTCTCACCTGTACTCTCGAACTATCCCGGTCACACCCTCCGCCTGGACATTTATTCAACCGAAAACAAATTAGTCCTAACAGCCATCGACAAACTCAATAAACTTGACCGCTGCAAGCCGATAACATCTAAGGCGAAAGAAGACATTAGGCAACCACTGAAGGACATACTGTTCTTCTCCAGTGTATCGGAAATCGTGGTCATTGGCAATGAGAGGTGCTTTAATTCAGCATCCATTGCATCATACTCCGTTACAAGGGCGTGGTGACCGTACCGGTGGAAAGATTTATCTCGACGCTCTCAGAAATCATGAGATGTCTTAGGACCGACGGAATGGAACGAAAGTTTGAAGAACTACTCGAAAGATCAGTAAATGAGTATAATCAGTTGATCCATTCAACAACAAAGAAACTACCCACGACAAAGTTGCGGACAAATTTGGGAACACAGGTTTGAGAACAAAAATAGGGACAAAAATGGGGGGCGGAATGGGGACAAAAATGGGGATAAAAAAGGATACAAAGTTGAAGACAGAGTTGGATATAAAATTGAGGACAAGAATGATGACAAAAATGGGAACAAAGTTGGGACCAAAAATGTGGACAAAGTTGGGGACAAAATAGCGAAAAAATGGGGACAAAATTAGGGACAAAGCTAGGAACAAAATTGAGGACAAAAAAGGAGACAAAGGTGGGGACAAAGTTGCGGACAATGTTGCGAACAAAGATGAGGACAAAATTATGGACATCATTGGGGAGAAAGTTCCAAATCCCCAAGAGATTTTCCTGAAACTGTGTGCATGGCTTAAACTGACCAATATCTTACTACCAATATTCGCTTATTGATGACTTCAAATTCTAAAGTAGTTTAAGAAAGCAAAAGTATGAATGCAGAACGATTCAATTGAACTTCATTTCTCTTCTTCGGTGACGCTTTAGTTTGAATAATAATTTTAGAATTAAATTGATAATGTTAATTATTATTATTATTTTTATAATTTGGTTGTTTAAGAGTTTTTAAATGATAATGATTTTTCTTTATTAAAGCTCTCGCTTTTTAATAATTATAACTAGTATTTTTTTAATTGTTATTTTCAATTATTTTGTTGAATACTATCAAACGATTTTAAATTGAGGAAAGGTTTAGAAAATTTTTCACCACTGTTCGCTGTTGACAAAATGGCACCACTATAATTAATTAAAATTTTAATTTATATTTTCTTTTAGCATAAAAAAACTGTCATTGAAAGCTTTTCCGTTTCAACAACTAAGCATTTTATCACTACTTATTTTGTTAAATCTTTTGTGTTAAAATTATAATGTCCCAACTATGACTTGTAAATATAATGTTTCATATAAAAATTCGGAGTATCGCCTATATGTGTGTCTGTTCATCTTCATTTAGTACAAAGAAAAGCAACACTCCGGTGACGGGAAAACGTTACTTGCTTCAGCAATTAATTATAAAATAAAATAATGTTTAAAAATTCTGAAATATGTATTCGAATGAAAAATCCCAATATAACTTGGAAAACTTGACATAAAAATGTCTATAAAATGGAACTAATTTTTCGCAATAAAAAATCCCAAATGGCAAGATATGCTTTAATCAGCATACAATTTGCAACTGATTGAAAAACGCCCTAAATTGCCATTTTTTTGTAAACAACCATTAACATTCAAATATCTTTTTTTTCGGGTTATGAGTTGAAACACTTTATAAATATATAAACAAGTTCTGTTTGCTTAAATTAATATTAATGTTTATTAAGCAAAAAGTAAAATATAGAGACAGACTCTTAGCAATATATATTTGCGCTTAATTTTATTAAACGTTTATGATGTTAACATAAACTTACTTGAACCACCATCGACAGTTTACTAGAGTTCACAACTAGATAACTCACCAATCTAAAATATTTGCTTTCCGTTCATCCCAACTTTGTATTTCAATTTATTTGGCTATTTATTATCATCGTATTTAGGTACGTTGATAATTATTTCCAATCCAAAATCCAATAATCAGATTTAAGTATAGATGGACTTTGTAATTATAACGATTTATTTTGGTGCACTATTTACTGTACTGAATTATATCCTTTTGTTGAACTACACCGCACAAGTATAATTTTTAAGTATTTGTAAGTAGATAGACCAAATCCCAAAAGAATAATTATCTCAATACAACGTATAAAAAGAAAATACAGTGCAGCAAGATTATCATCATGGACTCTAAATCAACGAACGGTATAACAAAACCAATTCCCCGCTATATAATTAACCTCATATGTACATACGAGTGTGTATGAAGTTATAGACGATGTTATATAAATTTATATAAAATGTTGTTTACGAAAAAAAAGGCTAAATAAAAATAAATTTCATTAACTTTAAAGCTATTTCAATTATCTTTGATTAAATAAATTTTCATTTTACCACATTATTTCAATTATTGCACATTTTATCCAAACCCCAAGCTTATTTACACAGTACATATAATAACAAAATACATAATACGAATCCAAATGCAACAAAACATACCCTCGATAATCCCTATATATACATTTTCTTGATGATTCTATGTAAGTACCTAAAATATCGTGTGCTTTTTATTTGTGCTTTCTTCATTCTCATTTTATCTCGAAAAATATAAAATCAAAAAAATAAAAATTCAATTAATTTTTTTTCCGTTCTAACACTTTTTTCTTTTAATTTTAACATTTTTTCTTGTTTTGTTTTAAACACGGGATGTGTATACCAACGCTCGAAATACCTACGTTATATTTGAGAATGTATGTAAGTACGTTCACAGACAGATTCACATGAAAAAGAATAGTCTAGGGTTCTAGGAATTCTTCGTATTTTCTTTTTGTTGTGTTCAAAATCGTATATACCAAAATATAAAATATTTTGATTTTTAAATGAAAATATTATATAAAACACAAGAAAAATTGAAAATAAATATAAATTTATATTTTCCACAGCGCCAGTATATAGATAACAAAAAATTGAAATAAAACAAAATTCTAAGCTTATCACATCTGAAAAATGAATTTATTTTATCTCTATATCTCATACAATATATTTGTATAGTTTCGTTTACAGTTATATACAAGAGAAATATATTACCTAGTACTCGTATATATGTGTAGAGAGAAAAGCGGGAATTTTATTATACTTGGGAGCTTTTATATTCTTTTGACTAGTACAGAGCCGAGTATGGACAAAATATATCACACAATATGTATTTACCAAATCGAAGACATACGGCTATAGGACCGATTTAAGTTACCAATCTGCGCACTGCATAGCTCTGTCTTAGCCTATAGTACTGACATGGAAGATGAGTCGGCCCATGAGTTTTGCACGCCGATTGGAGGTCGTAGCTGTGTTCCTTTTAATCGTAGATTGTAATCGGTTGATGAAAATTTCCTTTTGCATCCTGCCCCAATCGGGATTCGATTGAACCCGGTACCTCCCGGCCAAAGCTTTAACCACTGTGCCATTTGGTCGGTATAAATTGAGTTTGTTCTTAAGCTGAGTACCAAACTGGGTGGGTACATATTAAAAACATATTAAAAAAAAGGCTGATTGATTGTTGTTGCTGTTTATGTTTATACAATATAAATTTAAATAAAAGTTTGATATTTTATTTTTATATATGTAATAAATGATTGAAATGGAAAAAATAAAAAAAAAATATTCTTAAAGAAGTAAGACGTTTCTTTCTATATTAATAAATAGGTAATTAAATTTACTTTTACTTTTATTTTAGGGACATTGGAAGAAGAACGAGCATTGATAAATGCAAGAATCAACTTGGATTACACATTCCAGTCCAAAAACCCCGGCAGTGTTGGGAGTAAGTCCATCAGCCAGCAATTAGTATATAGCTTATGTATTTGCATGCAAATGTTTATTTTCTTACAGAAAAGTTATCAATGAGGCTAAATTGGGAATGAGATTTAGAAATGTAACACAAAAGTGGGAAAATATTTTAAAGAAATATTAAAGGAAAATTTTGGTGTAACCATTCAAAATAATTCATGACACATATAAATTATTCTCATTTCAGAGAATGATACAATCACAATCGGCAGTTTCGATGGAAGCGGGTGAGCGACTTCCCACACAATGGGAGCTATTCGACGAGCTACACGATTTTTTTAAAAACAAACCGTGGTCTTCATTCGACGTACATTATTGATGTAGAAATAAATGATAGTAGAGCTGATCATCCTATGAGCAGTGATTCTCCAGGACTTTCTTACTCATCGAATAACTCTCATTGTGTGATTTCCATTTCACCGGTAGATGATATGGAGTGTGACTCAGATTGCGTTGAACTGCTCTTACCGGAAAAATCAATAAAAAATACTAAAAAAACAAATGATCGAATTAATAAAAGTGACATCGGAGAAAGTTCGTAAAATTGTTCGAATTATTGAAAAACTAGTTGAGTTTTCAATCAAGTAAATGTTTCCGAATGCACAGTTGCCTGATCTTGAATAAGACAAAATCAAGAAAATCTGAAAATATGAAGTCTGAAAACATGATAAATGAATTCAAACAATGCGCTTTATTTATTTATTTTTTTTAAATTTTGTGTTTAATTTTGCTCGAGCATAACTTATCTCAAAACTTCTGCACTGAAAATTTTCTATTGTCACCACTGGCTCGAAATCAGTGAAGTCACTGAATGCCAAGCAAATATTATGCACGACATAGCATGCGCACACCTCCTGAACACATATTTTCACCTCTAGCTCTAGGAGGGTCTTGAAAAAGATCGATCGCCATCTTGCCTTTAGGATACCAAATGTTTGCTCTATAGTAATACAAGCTTTAGAATGTGCATGATTGAACCGTGTTTATGCATTAGGTAAATGAAGCCCTTTGTATCGTGTTAAAATTGTTATAGGGTTCATCATGCTCTTATACCCTGCATCACCCAACAAAAAGTCGCCCTCGCCTGGAAACGTAGCAGTTCTGTATAAGTGGCTGTTCACTAATACTCGTTGGCCATGTATCAAACCCAGATAACCCACACACAATTTATTATTTTATCGTCTGCATCGCAAATCGCTTGCGGTTGAATAGAATAGCCCAATTTTCTATTAACCAGTGAGACACGTCGGTAATAACCGACGTTGTTTTCATACGATTAACATTGAATGCAGTTTTCTGTGTCCCACAGGAATCGTTTCTGTTTTCATTGTGTCCTGTGGCAAACAACCTCAAATAATTGTATGTCCGCGAAAGGGTTAATATATTGATTCCGTTGGTTGGGAGAACACTTTATTTTAATGTGGCATCATTCGATGGCACCTAACGCCTCTTTTAAATATTTGCGTACGAGCTTTATTCGCAAATTTAATGCCAATTGCATATCTATTCCCGCAATTGCTGGTGGTTTCTGTACTATATCTTTTGAAATTTTTTCAAATATTATTAAATATTTGTGAATTATATTTTTTATGGTGGTTCTAGCCATTATTATCACCTTCGACACAACTCGGTAACTGGTACCACAACTTATCCAAAATAAAAATACATGCTATAACTTCGATATCTATTTGCTCCAGCCGTACAGCTTTTCTAGGAGTAATTCCACTCATCTTCGAAATGGTTCTGGAATTATTCTTTTATTTTATTCTTTTATTCATCGCCATTTAGTATTGCTACATAACTAGAAGCTTGTAGTCAATACATCTACTGGTGAATTCCGGTTTGCGGACAAATGGCAATGGGAAAATTATATGATTTTTTTTTCTACTAATGAATGCTCATTATCATCTCAATTTATGAGTCCCGTACTACTGCTGAGTTTTAACTTGCTAAAACTTTTATAGCATGGGCATTTTGCTTATCGGGAGTGCTTTGACAATTCCAAATAATAATATTATTCTAAACTTTCAAATTATTCGATTATCAAATTTAAGGGGACATCGGATATGAATATCGGGCTGATGATTGTATATGCTAAAACGATGGCCGAAGATTTTAAAGAGGTTGTCATAATTTGTATAATAGCTGGAAACTATTTTCTTATTAGCAAAACTTATGACTTATTCTTTAAGGGGACATAGCACCTTCAAAATTAAAAAAAAAAGTTTTACAAAGATTTTTTTTTTTTTTGGAATAAAAAGAGATATCTAAATGAAACTTTCCATTGACATTTTATTTAACTGAAAGTATACAAAAAAAATTTTTTAAGATTTTTTTAGCTCACTGTCGTCTGCTACAACGGTTTTTCAAAAACACTGAAAATTCGAGGAGTGCATCATAACTGTTCTCAGAAACGTCTAAAAACGGGGTTTTATTCAGCATTAAATCGCGCTTGGAATGAACTAAAAGGAAATAAATTGGTTGAAAATTAAGAAATGGCGGCATTTTTTCTAAAAATGGCGGCATTAGTTGTAACTCAAAAAATTGAAAGCCGATTGTTCCTTCCCTAATTCATTCTGAGCAGAAATATATGTAGATCAACATGTTAAAATTTTAGAACGATTGGATAAGTAGTTTTTTCTCAATATTGCACGCCAACTTGAAAAACGTCATTTTGAGATAATCGCGTTTAAATTAGGCTTTACATTAGGCGCGCTACGCAATAAATACAAATATAAATAATTTTTTTTTTTTGATATTTTCATGTTTATATCATTAAAACCATTAAAACGTTCATTCTAACATATTCTATCATAAAAAAAAATTACGATTTTTTGAAAATTTGAAGGTGCTATGTCCCCTTAATAAAAATATAAATAATATTAAAAAAAAATTATAATATGGACTTTATTATTTTGAGGGCTCGAAGAAGGACAGCTTCAAATCTAAGGTAAAATAAACAAATAAAATAAAGCGATGTCAATAAATAAGTTAAATAATTTATTTTAGATTCTGGCTTGTCAAAATCCGTAGAAACGTCAGAAATGTTAGTGACCCATTTGTAGCAACAACGGATGCCGGATTTCAAAGGTTGTTTTGGTTATGCAATGTCGGGCTCGAATACTTTAGTTGGTTGCTACCAACGACCTTTAGTTGGTTGCTACCAACGACCTATTGGACAAAACTAAGTTTTGTCAGGAGTACTGATGATAGTATTGTCTGGAATACTTCGCTTATCAAGCGAAAACTAAAATCTGAACATGAGAACGGAATCAGAAATATGTGGTTGCGTAAGATATTCGCAAATTCTCACATATTCAATTAAGTTTGAATGTTTAAACTATATACTTTTAGCATATTAGTGAAAGATGCATCGTAATCTTGAAATCTAGATTTTGTTGCTACAGTCGGCAAATCATATTAATGTACACTTCTCAAAAATCGGTTTAATAATAAATGTTTGTATAATTTTGCACAAAGTATTAATTATAAATGGCTGTCCGTTACCACCAGAGGAAGACGTAGCAGCGGAAATGAACCCGAATTCTGATGTGGAAGTAGAAAAAACAAGCAGAGAAATTCCGCTGATTATAAACGTCATACATGGCTTTAAATTGTATAAATATTTAAAATGTTATAAGAAAATCTTAAAACCGATTCCGATTTGATGACTGACAAAGCAAAACTCAGAATGAATGTTAAAAAGGTCAGCAATTTTTTGGTTCTGTCTCTTGGTTCTGCCAAGAGAAAGAATTCTCACCGGATCTACACTACTGGTTTCTGCTCCTTCCACATCAAGGGTCCATTTCAGATGCTGCCTCTGTTGGTAACGTACAACCATTTAAACTTAATACGTTGTGCAAAATTCCACAACAATTTATTATTAAACCGGCTTTTTGAGGAGTGTACATTAACATGAATTGCTAACTGAGGCAGCAAAATCTAGATTTCGAGACACCGATGCATCTTTCAACAATATCTCGTGTTTTTTTACGGCTTACGTTTTATGCCTCTTCATGGGGCCCTATTTCTGAACACGATACGACAACGAAAGTACGATTCGCACGATTCTTATTTAAAATTGAATAGGAATCATATACTTTCATTTTTGTATCGTATTCAGGGGCCCTACTATGTGCATTAGATGATGTTGCGAATGGAGTCATCAGCCATAGTTGAATCCCAATCTGTCACCTAAAAGTAGATAGTCTAAACATTCAAACTTATTTCAATGTCTGAGAATATGCGAGATCTTACCGAACAACCAAATATTTCTGATTCCGTTGTCATATTCCGTCCTTAGTTTTCGCTTGACACACGAAGTATTCGAGAAAAAACTATCAAGAGATGACCCACCGTGCTGACCGTTAACGTTCATAATTTTCAAATTTGTGTCACAAATTCTCACACAATAGGTAGGGAAAATAGTTCGTTGCCTTTTTTGGGTGACATTGAAACAAAGAATGTTCTTATTTCAAATGAACTTTATTAAACCAAATATGCGCCATTTTGATCGGTATAGCCTTTTGCCATTTTTCTGGTAGAGCAATGATCCCATAACTGTAGAACTTCTGTGCTTTGGAGGCGAAAAATCATGACAACTTATTTTTGCACGCCTCTTTTGAATTTAATGTTAAGCCCTTAAGATGGATCTGCATGGACCAGACCAAATGAAAGTCTGATGGTGCAAGGTCAGGACTATATGGTGGGTGCATCAAAACTTTCCAGCCAATCTCTCTCAGTTTCTGCCGGGTCATCAATGATGTGTGAGGTCTAGCGTGGTCTAGCGTAAAGTCTAGCTTTTTCAGTTGACTAAGCCTACAAACTTCGTCTTTGTTTTTTGGTTCCAGCATTTTAGTAATTGCATCTATCTTGTTTTTGAATCCCAAATTCATCTATTGTATCACGAACCCGCAATATTCTATACTGTTAGTGAAAAATTTGAATTTATCCTTATTCGTACATTTAAATTATCTAAGCGTGTAAGTACCTCGTTTAATCTTTCTTAATGGGTTTCATCGTTGGGTTCTGTAATATTTATGTCGTCTAAAAATACTGTTATGCCGGGAATCCCTGCCAATTTTTTTTCAATTTCCCGGTGCCATATCGCTGGAGCCGACGCTATACCGTACATCAATCGTTGTGGTTGATATAACCCTTTGTGCATTTTTAAATATGTTTTATTTAAATCTAGTTTTGTAATTTTTTTTAAACCCGCCAACTACTATAATACTCGTATACCCAAGTTTACCTTCTAATTTTGGAATAGGTACAATGGGTGTAGCCCATCTACTGCTATTCACTTTTTCTAAATTCCGTTTTCAACTAATTCGTCTAACTCTTGCTCTACTGCTTCTCTAACTGCAAATGGAACTGGCCTAGCGAATCGAATAAAAACTGGGTTCGCATGTGGAATGATATTAACTTTTGCCTGAATATTTAAATTTCGTAACCATTCCCAACCTAACAAGGGATGTTTGTTAGAATCTAACAACATATTATAGTTTTAAAATTGTCTTGTCGACAATAACTCGTTAGTTTCGTATCCGATTTTTTTACTCTATATATTTGAAATTATTTTAAGGAATCTTTAAAATTTAATAATGACACCGGAGAACCACTATCGATTTCGAAATTAACATCTTTATCGTTAACTTTAAGAGTTAACCAAACTCTAGATCTCCATTCTTTTGCACCATCTAAGTTACATAAATTTTCTTTTTCTTTGTTTCACGCGTTATAATCAATATTTCAATCTACATCAACACGAGTCTCATTATCATCTATGAAATTTGTATTAGTCCTTACTTTGGCCTTGAAGCACATTAGTTTCAAATGTCTACAATATGAGGAATTAACGTGAAACCATTTTTTGCTAGGTGTGCTTCATTTCCACTATTGATGCTAGCCGAGACAACCCAAAAGAGATATTTCATCATATGTAAACGTAAAAATTTAAACTGCAATTTCATTTTTTGTAAAAACAAAATATTTTTGATTGTATGCGGCTATACAATCAAAAGAATTTTGTTTTTTTGCGTATACGTTCGTAAACGCAGTTTAACGAAAAATCACCGATACAACGATGACATTGGAATTATTAGAAATATATTTTGTTTTCATTTTTTAGTTCAAATGAAAAATCTAATTTGATTGTCTGTGATACTAGCTTAGTATTTACATTAATCGTTTTATTTATATTAAAATTCTTTATACCTGAAGTCCCTGGAATTTGATGAACTGTACTTCTTTTCGATTTTTATTAATATGAATTTCAGCACCACCTTTGGCTGACATTTTCATTGCCATTGCAGTTTTTCGAGCACTTTCCAAGGCAAGATCCACTGTTTCCAATAGCCGGTTTTGAATCTTCCGACTATTTAACCCAAACACAAATCGATTTCGTAGCGCTGTATTTAAGTAATCCCCAAATTTACAATTGAAGGATAACCTCCGAAGTTTTATAAACAGTACAAAATTTTTTGCAAGCCTGAGCCGCGTTTTTACCTTTATCGTAATAAAATTGTAAACCATATCGATTTTTTTCATTATTTAAAATGTTGTAACTTTTTGTTCACTTCACCGATTTTAATGTTTTGTATGTCAAAGTGCAAGTTAAACTTTTCAAACACACATAAAAATTATCCGATACGATCAACGGTTACTGAGATATATGAATGCAAAGCCGTCTAACGGGAAAAAGGTTACGAACTATTTTCCCCTACCTATTATTTTCCGTCTTTCAAGTTCAGTAAATTTTACAAAAATATTATACAACTTATTTGCATTTTGTAATATATAATCACCTTCCGAAATAAAATTTACAAAATTGAAATTAATTTAAAAAAGTTTTTCTAAAATTTTTAATAATCACATTTTCAAAAAATAATGCTTCATTTTGAAAATTTTATTATTCATTACTAAATATTTTTTAAAAAGTACAAACTATAGCGTAAAATTGAGGATTTATCATAAACCCACAATTTCAGTTTGTAAGCACTTTTACAAAAGTATTTTGTAAATTTGAATTTAGTTTTTTTTTTGAGTGTGTAACAAGATTATTTTTATGCATCCTGTACTGTATCAATTTGGTAAACCAAATTGATATATTATTGTATAAACTATATAAGAAATAATATATTGATATTACATATTTCTATTAGCAATATAAAATATTTTACATAAAAATTGATACAATATCTACAAAAATTAAAATTCACGATTTATTAAATTTTGATATAAAACATATTACATTATTTTATAACAAACCAATTCGCCAAAGGTTGTGTGCAATGGTTCTTTCTGTACTTTATTTCTCTGTAACTGGTAAGTAAATGTAAAAACAAATCTTCTAATTATGTATTTTCGATGGAACAATTATTTTTATTGGCAATATATTCAGTGATTTTGAACCTTTCTTTTTATACAGCCAGATCTGTGTACATCATACAGGGATGCAAGACTTGAATTTCAAGTCAACGGACTAATAAGAAAACATCAATTTAATTTGATAAGTTGTGACTCTGTGCGAAGCTCTCTAGGCCTATGGTAAACATTAAGAAATCCTTAGCCCATCTTACAAATAAAAGTTAACTTGCCAATTTCATTTTTGAATAAATAACACCACGAAGCTGGAAAGATAATGGGAATAATTCGTCAACAGAATACACAGCTTCAGAATTGGTACAAGAGATGAACAGAATTCTACCCATGCATTTTTTCATATTTTCACATTTCGCTCCCATAAAGATGATGGTTTAATTTGCTTTTATTACCTGGAAAAGTTTTTAAACTTCTGATATTAATGGATATTAAAAATAACGAAAAATTTTAAAAATAAAATCATCCCTTTAGCTTTCTACTATTCGATTGGCAAACCAGGCCACTATGTTTTATGTAGTACACGCGAAAACAATGCACGAGTTCATATATGGAAAACATTTGAATGTCTATTTTATGTACATATGAAGATATTAGTTTTCTACAAAAATTTTTTTATCTGCATTAAAGCAAAAACTATATAAATTTTCATTTTTCTTTCACTATATGGATTAAATTTTTTGTATGGAGTTACGGTATGTGTTGCGCTGCCGAACGACAGCTGGATGTAAACTTTTCCTATATTCAAAGCAACTTAACAATTGTGATGACTACGAGTACGTGGAAAACAAAGGATTCACAATTTGCAAAATGTACAGACACCATAAAAAATACTTTATTGTTTAGTGTTTGAACGCAAGAGTACCAACCGACACAATGCCAACCGACAGGTATAATTGTTATACTAAACGTGAAATTTTTAAAAAGCACACGTCTACACAAACAGATTCAGGGTTTGAAATAAAGCTATTAAAAATTGTGTGCCAAATTCATCTTGTTTTTTTGCTTTGGCTGACTAGAATTTTTAATACTTCTGCATAAAAATTTGTTTTTCATATAGTGAAGTCTTATCAAAAAGCATAAAATTAAAACATTCAGCAATGTACGACGGGACAGCAAAACTTTATATAGTTAGGTCAAGGTAACAACCATAACACGTAACAAGGTTTCACCTTGTAAAACATTGCTACTGTAAACTACAAAAAAAAAAGAAAGGAAAATGAAAATTTTTTAGGCGCCTACAAAAATAAATTTATTTTTTGGGGTTATATAAAATTAAACACAAATCAAAAAGCTCCCACAAATAACAGGAAAAAATATAATAAAAATAAGATCAAATCAAATAAAATATCTTTAGTTCTATATAATGGTGAAGCTTTCCTATTTATAATACATTTTGACTCCTTACTCGCTGCTATTAAAAATTGGTGTGTAGCTATGTGATGTGTGCGTGGGGGAGGAATGTTACAAAAAAAATCTCATTTATCATTTTAGCAATTTCCTATTTTTTTTTATAATGTTATTTTTAGTAGTATTAGGATTATTATTATTATTATTTGTGCCATGGTACTGTAGATGTGTATGTAAACCAAATTATAATAAATTATTACAATTTTCTAACTAATTTATATTGTTTCACCTCAAAACAAAAAAAGTTAGAAATATTATTTTTGTTCATATACATGTTGGAATATTAAAGTAATTTTTATTTGTTAAAAGTTTGGAACATTAGACATGAACAATCGTTTATGCTCGGTTATATACAGTCAGCTATAAACATACACACACATACAACAGCATGCAGGAAAAAATTGTGAATTAAATTCTTAATACCTGTAAAGATTATATTGGAGGAATTCTTATATACATATGTAAGCAACTGGATGTGATTACTTCAAAAGTTTGAAAATTTAATTTTTTAGTTTGTTTTTGAAATACGAGTAAACTTTATCACGTCTACTGGTAGGTTGAAATAGGGTCTGTTTGCCAATTCATTTTTAAATTGCTGAAAAATATTAAACATGATTCCTTTGAATGTATCTTAAGTTATGGAATTCTCTATGGAGATCGTGTTTGCCAATGAAATGGACGCGTTTGTCTTAGTTAGTGACCATAGTTGGAGCATGCTGTTAGACTTAGCCCAAAGTTGCCAGGCAAAAAGGAAAAATTCAGATAATACAGACGTGTCGCAGAAAACTTATGAACATTCACAACAAACAACATATAAAATAAAAACACCGAATTTAATTTATTACCCATATGAATTTAATTTCAATTTTTTTTAAAAACTCAACGTTTAAAGTGTTGTATCTGGAAATAGTTTCGTTTGAATCAATTTCTCGATGGTTATCGCTGGAAAATTTTCCAGGTCAAGATTCATGTTGAAGGTCTAAAAAATTTGGGGTAGGAAAATACACGAGAAAAATTTAAAAATCTGTAAAATTAACTTAACGTTTCATTTGAATCATTTCGGCAAAGGTTAGCGCTGGAAAAATTTTTAGGACAAGTTTCATGTTGGGGTTTCAGAAAAACTAGGGAAGTGCATTTCACTTTCATTCTTAAAAAAAAATCGAAAAAACTTAACTAAATGCAAGTTGCTAATTTTAAAAATACATTAAAACTTAACATTTAGAGTGTTGTTAACACTATAGAAAAAAATTATTGCGATCGGTGTTGAGAGTTTGGGAAATTTGGGACATAACGTTTAGAGTGTTATGCCCGAAAAATTTCTCATTTCGTCCAGGGTTGTAGTTGAACAATATTCCAGCTCAATTTTCATTTGGGAGTTTGGGAAAATTAGGAAAGCCAAATTCACATTCAAGTTTCAGAAATTATTAGAAACGAAAAGTAGTTATGTTTGGAAATGATTTCTAGGTCAATTTTCTACTTGGATGTTCGGGAAAATTAGAGGAAATGACAAACACGTACAAAATTCAAATATTCGCTAAAACATTTAAAGTTTAATGCCAAGATCTCAGTTTAATGGGTTCGTCGCTGATTATCACCAGAAAATTTTGCTGGTTAAGTGTCGTATGAGGAAATCGGAGAAATTGGGAGGGTGAAATAAAGTATTATGTCTGAAAAAGGTTTCATTCGGTTAGTCAATGTCTATAGCCGAGAAATTTTCCAATTCAAGTTTTTTATTGGTAGTTCAGGAATATAGGAAGAAGTGAAATACACGAACATTAATTAAAAATTCGTAATTTTGTGTTATGTTTCAAAAAGTTTCATTTATAAAGGGTCGTCAACCGTAATAGTCGAAAAATTCCAGGTAGAGTTTCATGTTAGGAGTTTGGGGCACTTTTTCGACGTCCAAAACTCGTGCAAACTTCTAAAATTTGTAATAACTTGAATTTTAAATTGTTTTTTCTAAATAAATTTCTTCAGGTCAAGTTTCATATTACAAGTTTGGGAAACGTCGGAGGGAGGCGGGGGGATTTCAAAAATTTGTTAGAGCTTAACGTTAAAAGCGTCGTGTCTTGAAAAATTCATATGTAAATCGGTTTTTTGATAGTCATAACCGGAAAATTCTCCAGTTCAAGTTTTATATTAGAAGTTTAGATAAAAGAGGGGAGTTTAACTTTTAAAGTGTGTGGTAAAGGTCTCATTTATATCAAGTGTGGAATCATATAATACGACCGGAAAATTTAAACGGATTTAAAAATATTTTCAAACTTATTAGATTAAAAGTATTCAAATTTACAATGATGGATTCAGACTGATGTATAAATGCAACTTCTATAATATTCGAAGGGCTAACCCCCTACAAGATTTTCGAAATTCTTTTTTTACCGGTACAAATTTCCGTTTAAAACTGCTCAATTATGAAATAGTTGTCGAATACAATTTTTAGGTTAAACTTTTATTTATTTGTGTTGTCATACAAAATATCAACCCTAACTTTGACCATTTTTCGAATATTTTTGTGTTTGCCCATTGAAAAATTTTCTAACAATTAATTTTTCCGGTCGGATTTTATGATCTTGCCTCTGTATACATCAAAATAATTATTTATTTCCGGAATTTTTATAATTTTGAAATACAAAAGACTTCAATGCCATCTCATAAAATAAAACGGCGACGAACCTGGGGCGAGAAAAATGAAATCTTGTAGGAGATTAGCCATTGCTCTTAAAACATTATAGAAACCGTTTAAATTTTTCCGGTCGTATTCCATGATTCCACCCCAGTTCGTCAATGGTTATGGCTAGAAAATGTTCAAGGTCTAGTTTCATGTTGT
Source organism: Nephrotoma flavescens (assembly GCA_932526605.1). Lineage (NCBI taxonomy): Eukaryota > Metazoa > Arthropoda > Insecta > Diptera > Tipulidae > Nephrotoma > Nephrotoma flavescens. The sequence continues at coordinate 299,406,878 of OW052221.1, forward strand.
TGATTCGGGATGAGTTAAATTGATGTGTAAACCTCCGTTAAGACATCTGGAAAAGTTCTTATTTAAATCAGTTCGTCAATGGTTATCGCCGAAAGTCTTTATTGGTCAAGTTTCATGTTGAGAGTACGGAAAAATTGGAGGGGCGGAAATACACCTCCAAACTTCAAAGATTTCTAAAAAATTATCGTATAAATGTTTTGCCTAGAACCAGATGTTTCATATTTTTTTATAAATGTTTTGCCTAGAACCAGATGTTACCAGTTCAAGTTTCAAGTTGGCAGTTTGGGAAAATTGGAGAGAGTTAAATACGTGTGCAAAATTCAAAAATTTGAATTAAATAAACGTATAAGTATCGGTCATGGAAATGGTCTCATTTAAATCGGTTGATCATTGATTCTCATAAAAATACTTTACATTTGAAGTTTCAGTTTAGGAGCTTGAGAAAAATTTTGAGGAGTAAAGTACACGTGCAGTTGACAATGCTTATCACTAAAAAGTTGTCCAAATCAATTTCATGTTGAAAGTGGGTGAAAATTGTAAGGAATCAAATAGACTTGCAAATTTCAAAGTTTAAAGTTTAAAGCGTTCTCTCTGTAAAGGTCGCATTTAAATCCATTTGTGAATAATTATCGCTAGAATATTTTCCAGGTCAAGTGTGGTGTTGGGAGTTCCGGAAGTTTGAGGGGACTGAAATAGACTGCAAACTTCAGAAATTTAAAAAAAAACTTAACATTTAGAGTTTTATACCAGGCCACGTTTGAATCGATTTGTCAATAATTATTGCTGGAAAATTTTCCAGGTCAAATTTCATGTTTTAAGTATAAGAAAACTGGGTAGTAAAATAGGCCTTCGAATTTCAAAAATTCGTTAACATTTAATGTTTCAAGTGTTACATCTGGAAAAGGCCTCATTTTAATTGATACGTCGATGGTTCTCGCACGAAAATTTTCCAGATCAAATTTTATATTGGGAGTTCTCCAAAGTTGGGTGAGTAAAATACACGAATCGTTATAGTCAGATTGGTGTCTATCTTGCAAAATCTCGAATGATGGACAGTTTTATCGACAGGGAACATCGGGAAAATAAAAATTTAGGTTAAAGCTCATGGGCCATCGAATCGACTTAGTAAGATTGACGTCTATTTCGCAAAATCTTGCTTGACAAACGATTTTATCTACAAAACATGCGGAAAATTAAAATGTCACCAGACTCACTCAATACTTATCATAAAAATCCACCTATAGCCATGAGTCATCGAATTGATAAAGTCAGATTTGTGTTTATATGGCAACATCTCGAATGAGGATCGATTTTTTCGACAGAGGAAAGCCAAAATAAAAATTTCATCAATATAACCTCATCAGACCCACCTCAAACCTATAATTAAAACCTACCCATGATCTTAACCATCGAATTGGCGGTAGCGGATCTCTTATCACGTCAGTTATATTAGTGCACATGTTTGGATTCCAAGATGCTCTAGTCAGGGGGGTTCACATTAAACTGACGATCACTAAAAAAAAATTATTCATGTGCAACAAAAAAAAACTGGATAAAAATAACCCAAACCATATGAATTTAAGGGATTCGCCTTATGCCCATAATTTACGCCAAAACAGTTTGTGCTCCCTGCGGAGTTACCTTCAATTCCACATAGTCAACAATTGATAAACCACACAAAAAAAATACATTGATATAAAATTTAAAAAAAAAACCTAGTACAAAATAATCGGAATAAAAGCCGTTAATGCGCAATATATTCATAGCCCTATCCCAACCTGTATATTGTAACCCAAATCAAATGTTAATAACGGTTTTTTTTTTTAAAAAAATAGAAAAAAAAATTTTTTTGTGAAGAAATTACAAAAATTTTACAAAAAAAAAATATTAGTTTTTGGGGGAAAAAAATATGTATCGAAATTATATACGAGTATGTATGTATAAAATTATATCAATGAATTTACGTACGTTAAGTTAAATACAAAAGAAAAAATAAACTTTAAACCTATAATGAACTTAAAGTGCATACTCTTTGTTTTTATATTTATTTTTATTGAAAAATGTGTTGGTACTTAACGATTCACCGCAATAAATGATGGTGTCCATTTTTTTGTATCATCCATATAAATACTACTGGACCGTGATAAACCACAAAAAAATATTCGACCTTCGCAACCTGAATTATTAAATGTTATCCGATGCGTTGTCCGATCCGAAAAAGAAACAATAAAATTTACTGGCAGGAACTCGTCTCTCGTACCGACGCCTTTCAATACACACCAGTGCAACATTTATCACAAAATCTCCACCGTTTATTTGACCACAATAGAGCGGTTGGAAAAGCAACCGTCATACGACACAGCGTACTTGTCTGGGCTTACAAGCATTCACCACAACAGCAAAAATAATACCACTCAGAAATTTTAAAACTTTTTCTTTTTTTTTGTTCTGTTTTGTTTGGTTTTAATTCAATAAACAATTGTTTCTTACTTGATTATAATTATTATAATTATTATTACAAATATTTTTATTTGCACAATAATTCATTATAGCTGAGATTTATCCCCAGGATTACATTTTTTTTTATTTCACAACCGTTCCAGATAAACATAAAATTTTCTTCACAAAAACTACCGACACTATGAACTTTGTGTTGTAAAGAAATAGTCTATGCCACTGCACTCTAGACAGATTTTATTTTCGGATTACTTTGTTTTTTTATGTTATGTTCTCAATTCACAAACATCCGATATTATTCGCGCGAAATTATGTTTTCTTTTCTTTTTTATGTAAATTATTATATTTACTTTATTATTATATTTATTCAAACAATTTTTTTTTTGCTATTTACAGGGTGGCGCACGAATCGTGCTACAAAAACAAAACGTAATAACTATTTTTCTGTGTGACTAATCTGTTTTTTATTTTTTTTATTTTGCAGATTATTATTTAAATTTACTAAAATGGATGCTTGGAATACCGAAACGAGGATTTGGATAGTGCAGCGCTACCATGCTTTGCAGTCCATCATTTCCGTCCAGAGGGAATTTAGGCGGGAGTTTGGCGGCACTCCCCCGAGTAGATGGACCATTATGAGGTTGGTACGCATGTTTGCTGAATCTGGAAGCATCGCACGTAGACCGTACAATCGAGATCCCTATGTTCGGGTCGAAGCCACAATCGCAGCTGTAGCATCATCAATTCAGGCAAATCCAAGTGTTTCGACTCGAGAGTTATCGGCGCAAATTGGAGTTAGCAGACGGTCATTACAACGGATAATTCATGATGACTTAAACTTGTTTCCGTACAAAATCCAAATTACAAGCAAATTAAAACCTCTGGATTTGCCTATTCGCCTGGAATTTTGCCGGAAAATTATTGAAATGGCCGAAGAAGACAACAACTTCATAAATTGCTTGTTTATGTCTGATGAGGCCCATTTTGATCTAAACGGCAATGTAAACAAGCAAAATTGCCGTATATGGAGTGAAACTAATCCAGAAATACTCAGTGCGCAATGAATAATTCAATGAATAATTCCCTTCAGTGCGCAATGAATAATTTTCTGATCAGGTGTCGCACATGCGTGAATGAGCATGGAGGTCATTTACGGTCTATCATTTTCAAAACTAATTAGTTAAATAAAAATAAAATTGAATTATCTATACAATAAAAAAAAATAAAGCCGATTAGTCACACAGAAAAAAAGTTATTACGTTTTGTTTTTGTAGCACGATTCGTGCGCCACCCTGTATATTCGTTCTAACAAAATCGCACCATTTAGTTTCAACTTTATATTTTGTTTTCTTTTCTGTCTATCCAAACCAAAAAACCAAATTCTCTCTCCAAAACAAAAAATCACGATCTTTATATATCGACGAGTTGTACCTTATCTCCCCCGCCACTTTCCATTACATCATGCTATCGCCCTTCTACCTTCTCTCTTCTTGCCATAATTACAAGTCGTTCAGCTTCGGTAATGAGTAAGTCAGCTTATATTTTTTTTCGAATTGCGAACATGTAAGTGTTTAAGTCTTCCCTTGTGCAGTTGTACTAGTAACCGTACGATCGCGCCAAGCATAATTAAAAATATAAAATACAGCCGTTACAATAGTCAGATTGATGTCTCCGTGAAAAAATTTCAAATGATGAACGTTCTTTGTCGACAGAAGAAGTGGAAAGTAAAAATTTCACTCCTATAACCTCATAGTGAATTAGGGGTTCGAGAAAATTTGGAGTACACGTGCATTCGATAATGGTTATCGCTCAAAAACTTTCCATGAGCAATTTCAGGTTGAAAGTTGGGAAAATTGCTAGAAAGTTACCGTTTGAAGTGTTTATATCTGGAAAGGCCTCAAGTCAAGTTTCAGGATGGGTTCGTTCAGGAAAATTAAAAGGAGTGAAAAACACCTGAAAAGTTCAAATTTTGTAAAAACTTAATATATAAAATGTTTTATCTGGAAAATTGACCGGGTAAAGTTTCATGTTAGGAGCTCGCGAAAATCGATGGGAGTGGAATACACGTTCAATCTTCGAAAATTTGTTAAAATATTACGTTTAAAGTATTATGAACTGACCAAATGGCAGAGTGGTTAAAGCTTTGGCTTTTGGATCGGGAGGTACCGGGTTCGAATACCGCTAGGGAAAGGATGCAAAAGGGAATTTCCATCATCAAATTACGATTTGGGATAAAAAGGAGCACAACTATGACTCCCTGTCGGAGTGCAAATAGTGCAGTATCGGCTGGCATGGAGCTATGCAATGTGCAAATGGTAATGGAAATCGAACGTTAAGCCGTACGTCCTCGATTTGGCATGCGACTGCATAAGGTAAGAACGGAAAAAGCGAACTGCGAAAGAGTTGGGATTGCTCAGCCCAGAACAGATTGAAAAAAGATAAAAAAAAGTATTATGAGTAGAACCGGTGTCTTACTTGAATCAGATCAAATTTCATGTTGAACTACCGACCAACCGATTCAAATGAGACCGTTCCCGACTTAGCACTCTATGTGTGGAAAGCTGGTGCAAAAAAGTTGGGCAATTTTGGTGTGGTTTGATGGCAGCAGTAAACGAATTTTCCAAATACAAGTTTTATTTTATGAATTTAGTGAGAAACATGAAAGTGTCTGACGCGCAGAACACTAGCATGGAGAACAAAATTTGGCTTAAAAATCAGGAGAACCATGCTTAAAAATCAGAAGGACCAATTTAAATAAAGCGCACTTAAGAAAATGCATGATTCGGTTTCACGCAAATTATTTGAAACAATTTCATATGGAAGACGAATAGATATATCGAAGAAAGGTAAACTCGTCGTCAGCACTGTGTGTTTGTAAGACTTAGCGGGTGCTATTTTTTTTTAAATTTGTATTACATAATAATGTTATTATTAATTTTAATTTGAAAATGTTATTTACACTGTAAACAAACGATTTTTTATTTTTGATTTGAATAAACAAAATTTCATTTGAGTAAGGGGTTTTCTCAATAGTTGTAGATTTGATCAATCGAGTTGGTACAAATCACATACGTACTCAAAGACATATCTGTTAATAAGAGATCGTTAATCACACCAGTGGCACTATTCTGGTAATTCCCCAGGAATAGGGAACTGGGGAAAGAATTTACATATAAATTCTATTTAAATAATTTTTTTCTGGCATACTAAGGTAAAAAGTTAGTGGCAATTTTTTTGAAAATAAAATAAAATTGGGAATAACTTTCCCTGATAATTTCGCTATGGAAAAATTATTCCCAATTTACAAATATTTACATCAAACTTTTTTTCTCAGTAGGCCAGAAAAAACTGATTTATAAATAAAAGCTATGTAAAATCTTTCCCCAGTTCCTTACTCCCTGGGAATTACCAGAATAGTCCCGCAGTGTTACTATTCTGGTTTTCCCTGAAGATACTGAATTTGGAACTATATTTTCATAGAATTTTTGTCTAAATTATATTTTTCTGGCCTACTGTTGGAACTAGTTTGCTGTAAATATTTTTGAAACAAAGATATATTGGGAATTATTTTTCCGTGTAAAAATTTTGTGGAACAAAAGTTTCGAAAATATTTATACCAAACTAATACAGGCCAGAAAAATATAATCTAGACAGAAATGCTATGAAAATATTTTTCCCAATTCACTATTCCCAGGGAAAACCAGAATAGTGAAACGGGTGGCCCTATTCGGGCTTTCCCTGGGAATAGGGAATTGGGAAAAATATTTTCATAGCATTTTTGTGTAAATTGTATTTTTCTGGCCTACTTAGGGAATAAGTTTGGTGTAAATATTTTGAAAACATTTTTCCCTATAAAAATTTTGTGAAACAAAAGTTTCCCAATTAACTTTGTTTTAAAAATTTTTACACTAAACTTTTTTCTTCAGTAGGCCAGAAAAATTCAATTTAGACAATAATGCTATGAAAATATTTTTCTCAATTCCCTATTCCCAGGGAAAGCCCGAATAGGGCCACAGTTTGTTATTGTTGCCATTTTAAATTGGACTGGACTGCTGCACTTTAGTTTACTGCAATAAAAAGCATTAAAATTATTAATTTATTATTTTCTTCTATTTTTATGACCCATGAAACTTTGTGAGTTGCGTGCACTGATCATACGTGGCACAAACGAAATATTCCAGTAGTAGTCATCTCGATCTACGCCGAAAATATTTAGCATAATAAAATCGTCACGGAGGTGGATGAATCTTTTAAAATTGTAAATCGGTTTTGGGATGCGCATCATTTTTATTACCGACATCTTGAAAACATGAAAATTTTCAGAAGATGGTATCAGGTGAAGACGATGAAGAAGGTGGTGGCGAAAGATTAGTGAATTATTTTCGTCGATATTTAAAAAAAATTGAGTAGATTCGAAGCTAATGTTCAACATAACGCTCGGTTTGTGAACAATCCGGTTGCGAGTGAGATATCTGTTCCAAGTATCGTAAGTGAATAAAAAATTCGTCAAGCGTATTTTGCGTTTACTGATTGGCTTTTTGAAACTTAAGCGACATGCTGTAGTGATAATATCCAAAATAGATGAAGCGTCAAATAGATCGAGAAAACGGTATTAAATTAAAAAGAAAATTCGAGTATCTAAATGGAAATGTACGGTTATTGCACAGTGCGGCTAAAATTGATGCGACTAATGCAGAGTGAAAGCACGATCTGCTGCTCCAGAGAGAATCGGCTAGAAATAATAGAATTTGGACAATAGGGCACAAGTCTATGAAGATTTAGATGGGATTAAAACCCTATGTACTTATGAACATTTCAATGTATAAATATACCTACTTGTTTACATAAATTTATGTTGAAATTTATATTTATAAAACAAATGATACAGCGATCACTAAAAACGTCACTTAAAAATACCTGTTATAAAAATGTAACAAGACAATTAAATTATAATTTCAAAAATATGCATGTTGTTTTCTATAAAATTTCACTTTGAAACAATAATAATTTTCAAAATCAGGGTATATTGTAAAATGTCACAAAACTAAAATATTTCAATTACCTCATACTCGTACATAAATATGTTATGTTTTATTCGTTCCATATTAACATTCAACATGATACACTTGTACGTATGTATAGTTGAGTCGTTTACATATTGTACGATGATAATTATTTTGAAAATTTTACATTTATGTAAGCTGATACGAATTTCGGAAAATATTAAAACTGACGTAAATTATACGACGAGCAAAAAAAAATATTGTAATTTGCGTGAATATTTGTTACTTGAAAGCTTTATTGCATAAAAACCTCAAAATGCAAATTAAAACTAGAGAAATAATATGCATATTTAATAGAATTAATTTTTAAATTTGCAACATATAAAAATACATAATATGTTAATATGTACAAGAATATATACGTGTGCGACATATACATTTCTACATAGAAATTTTTGTATTTATGTCATCATAACTAATGCTATTTTATTAACATGCTTGTATTACAAAATTTTATGGATGCCAGGATTTGCGCTGGATGTATCCGTGTCTATTGCTTAATTTAATGTTGTTATTGCTTCGGTGTATGATAATTCAGTCGTTCGAAATTATGGTTACAATTTAAACGTGATTCACATAAAATATCATAACTATAAAGGTAAATATAACAATAAATTCCTAATTTTTGTATCAAATTCAAAAAATTTGTTGTATTCTGCATTCCCGATAAGAAAGAAAATTGTTTTGGTATCGTTGATTTATTTAAAATGGTTGGTACGTATTATTTATAAGGTCTGTATTGTTCATTGATTCATTCCAGAAAAAATAAAAGTATTCATCAGGCCACTAATACGTTATATCAAAATATTTTTATAAAATTCACAAACTTATGTTTGAAAAACCAACCAAACGTCTAATGATGTCATTTCAGTTTCTGAACTGGAAAATTAACGACTATGAAGTTTCCGAGAAATCTAATAAAACTTTTGTTTGGTGGAACATGGTGGACCATAAAATTTGTCGAAAAACAAAAAATACAAATGTATTAGCAAAACAGTTGACAAATGCAATGCTAAATTTGTTTACATAAAAAGATGGTTATGAACAATTAACGCAATCACTAAAACTACGATTTCGGAAACAAATGACAAATAAAATTCTATAGATTAATACGAAATTCGAAAAGTTGAATATAAATTGCAAAAATGTTTTATTACGAAACCTAATATTTGGATTTTTAAAACGAAGACCAAAACCATTTTGTCGTTGACAATGAATATGACTGATTCAATAATCAAGGGAATGATCACTGTATAAAAAAATAGTCCAAATTTTAGAAAGATAAGTCATATGTAAATGGTTGGCTTAAGTTAAGGACGATTAAACGACAACTCCATTATATCAATACGATGACCGGAACCCATTTGTCGTTAACGATGAATATGTTTGCTTAAATAACCAAGGGGATGATTAATGAACGAAAAATTGCCCAAATCTCACAGTTTTTATAAATACGGTTCAAGTGGGTCGTGAATTAAAAAAATAGTTTCCTAGTCCCTCCCATCCATCGGAATTCATAATTTTTCCCCTTTTAAAGAAAAAATTCCGACTGTGTAAATCGATTGATTCGAAATTATTCCATTAGGAGACAAATATTAGTAAACATGGAAACAAATTTGAAAAAATGATTAAAGTACACGGCGAAAAATTCGAATAATATAAAGAATTTCATATAAAAAACTGTATTCCGATTGGGGAAATTTTCACCCATTTTAGTTTCCCCTGGTTTGATAGCTCTTTTTTTAAGCCAACTATCTACATATGCCGTTTCACTTAGACATCTCTGAGATTTGGACAATTTTTTATACGCCATCTTAAATGGTTCTTGTTCCATGTAGATTTTGTTTGGTCGTCATTTTGTGTTGGATGATATTTTTCAGTTCACATTTGACGACAGTCACTCATAGATAATAGTCGTTAACAATTTATTATGGAGCATCTACAGCCGCATCACCGTGTTGAACTTATTTAAACATTTTATTTAAATAAAGTTATGTAACTTTGTTGGTGTTAATTATTTGCCGAGCAAACCAACGACGCAGCGTGTAATGAATAATTTTGAAAATTTGCATACATTGGGAGATAAACTAAAAACTGGATGAATGCGTATACCAGATAAAATATTAATGCAGTGAAGCAGAGTGTTGCTTAAGTGCAAGTACTTTTTATCGACGAGAGTGGAGTGCTCGAGACAGCTTGGTAAAGAGCCGACCACCGTTTTTGACAAAAAGTTATATGGTGACGCAGCACATAGCGACTTGGCAGGCTTTGTTATTAAACAAAATAACCGCACTATTGGGGCACTGAAAACCTTCAATTAATAACAATCAAAGATCAATAAATAATTTATATATTCTTGCTGATGAATAAATAGTTGGGACTGGTATAACGTGTTACATGTTTTTTCGAGTTCTCTGTACTAATGTAATTTCAATTTTGAATATACGCGTTTTGACGGTAGCTATTTTATAGATGGCGGCTATGTCCCCACTTCGGCATAGCATGACCTGATGTATAATTTTAAATAAGGGGTAATTTTCTTAATCTGTTCTTGAAGTTGGTGCAGAGTAAGGATCAACGAATCGAGTATAGCTTGATTGCCTTCTTTGATGGTGTTGATCATGACGGTTTGAAAAATTCTTATAATTGCATCGTGTCTATCCCAAGATGTTTGTTAGAATTTGATTGTATTCCTGAAATTTCTGGGTTGTTTTCTCAAGGGTTTGTTTCATGACATAATGCACAACTGTTTTGTATTAGTTCTTTTGCTCTGGCACTATCATATTTTCATTTCGGATAGTGAGTGATTAATTCTTTGATCCTAAACCAGCCGTGAAATTTTTTCCTTGTCACCACCGCGAATTGAATCCAGGACCTCCGGTCGCTAGAGGAAGCATGCTGACCACTTTGCCACTGGGGCGGCTATGAAGCTACTGGTTCACATTTAATTTTCCTATGTTTTTTCTATTAGTGTTTTCTTCCCTTTGATCTAGTATTACGAATAGTTCGATGGCAACTGTACCTACAAAGTCACAAGTCGCCTTTCTTTTACGGGTGATTTTGTTCCCTCTTAAATCAAAAAGTAACTTTGCTCAAAAGGAGGTGAGTTATAATCCTCCATTCCCTCCGTATCTTCTCGCAATGTCGTCGTACTCATTGGCAAAAACTACAAACTTCTCATTTAATATTACCTCACAATGGTGTGAATGACCAATGGGTAAAGTAGCAAAGGTCATTCACCAATCTTTGTTGGCAAAATTTCACTGTTTCCATTTGTGTCGCTGTTGAAGCGAGTACAAATAGTCAGTGTGTCTATATTTCCAGAAATGTAGCTTCAATTTTTATTGTAATCCTGATCTAGATAATCGAGTTACCGTTGTATATATATACTTGTCTTCTGGTACTGTTAATAAAGATTTCAATTAGGAAATGTGCTGGCGTCAGAATTGAGGGTGTTTTGCCTTCAATCGAAACTGTGGCAAAAGGCAGGAAGCTCAAACATGTTTTTATTTAACTACATATAGTTGATGGTTAATAATTTTGAAGGTGTCACTCCCACTTCCCATAAACCACCAAAATGTAGTATTCTAGGAGTTATAAAATGTCACTTTATACCCTGATACACCGATCTTTCTGTTAGTTGGGTTTGAAGTAGTTTATTGGGTAATCCATTTTTTCGATTAGCCATAACGAGAGTTGTACCATTATCTACAGAAAATATATATCTTCTGAATGAGGGTTTGCATAGTCTATTCCAGTTATCTCAAATGATTGACGCCATTAACTCATGGTTGTTATTCTTGTTGCATCGATAGCAATTCACAATATTTCAAATGGCTAAGGTTTTCTTTACGTATATCTCAAGAAAATCAGGTAGGAGGAAGCTAAATTTTTTCGGAAAATTACCCCATCTTCCGGGAAAATTTTTACCTAAAAAAATGCATCTTATTGTATTCAAAATACGTACAACTGGTATTTTTTATAAAAATTTTGGTATTAGGATTACATCTTATCAGTTTTTCGACAATACAAATAATTTTTCCAGGAAAATTTTGCAGACTTAGTTTGGCACTTGAAGAATTGTATAAATACAATTTATTTATTTATTTTAATTTTACAAAGAATTGTATAAATAAATACAATAAATACAAAGCGGTGGTTTGGGGCAGCCCCTATCCCCTAAGGAATATAACGAATTAAAATTACATTAAAAAAAATTTATTTTTAAGAAAGTTGATTCTTTTAACATTTGTGGCACGATCAGAAGAAGCGATAAGAGCGATAGAAACTTTTTGATCTGTGTCTGCAAGGTTGACGAAGTAATTATTATTACTTGTTACGGTATTTGCCGTAGGCATTTGGCGAAACACACTTACACTTAATAAACACATTTTATTAAACACTTGTTTTTTATTTCGCAAAATTATATTTTTTGAATATTTTATTTAAAAAAAATTGTTCAAAAAGTTTAAAAAATCACTCGATCGATTTCAACTTGTTAGGTCATCATCATGAGCAACTATTGATTTGTCAAATCAGTAGATACTCTTGATGATGACCTCATAAGTCGAAATCGATCGAGTGATTTTTTAAACTTTTTGAACAACAATTTTTTAATTAAAATATTCAAAAAATCTAATTTTGCGCAATAAAAACAAGTGTTTAATAAAATGTGTTGATTAAGTGTAATTATTATTAATAAAAATAAAAAAAAATAAATAAGGTGAACATTTCTCTGAAAACAAAATTTTCCAAAAAAATTTGAATCCTAAAAACTGATAGTAAACAATCCTGCATTTAAAATTTTCCAAAATTTATACTCCTTACATGATTTTCTCGATGTATACGTAAAGTAAAATTACGCTTTTCTAATTATATACCTTGTTGCTGATCTTGCATTTTAATCCAATACTTTTGTCGTGATCGCATGCTCTGATACACAAAACTACTCATTCCAACAATAATTCCATTCTAATAGAATTTTTTATATAACAGAAAACAAAAATGAGTGTTGCATATGTTGTGGCCAATACTTGACTTTTTTTACCGCAAGTGTATACATATAGATCTCGAATACATAGCACTTAATTTCTAAAGCAAAAAATTGAACCAACCAGATTTGTAATAAAAATTGTCTTGTGGAATCAAAAATCATCATTCCTGCTTAAATTTCTGAAAACCAACAAGGTCAACCGTTGATTAATATTTAATCTTCATTGCAAAAACCGAAAAAGCCCTGCAGTAGCTACCACTTCTCGTACACAGATGACCATTACGTTGTGCATGAATCTCCCAATTTGTCGAAAAAGCTTTAGTTTAATATTCCCGAATATCCAATCCGGGTTTTTATCAAAGCTCATCATTTCTGGCAAAATTTTAAATATAAAGTAAACTAATTTTGTTCGAAATTTAATTTTCAATTTGTTTATTTTAATTGTTTTTCGTAAATGTCAAAATATTTAAAAAAGGAGAAAGTTCGCTTTAGTGGACTCGGTTAAAATATTGGAGTTTCATCCCGATCTACCAATTATCATAGGAATTATTGTTACAAAGTCAGTTCTTCGTCATCGTTATCATCTATAGCAAATCGCTTGAATGTGATTTTTATCAGGCTTGGAAGGTAATATGAACTACCACTGCGGAATCGTTAGATCAGTAAAGGTTAGATCGACTTTCAGTGTATCGTTCCAGGTAGAGCAAGGACGCCCAATATGTTTACTTCCAGCTTAACATCTTTATTTTTTATGGGATGTTTGTTTATTGGAACTAAATTTATAAAATTTTATTTAAAATATAAAATTAAGATTTTCCAATTCGTCGTTGATTTGTGAATGCGAGGGTTGACGCTTTTAATTCATACGTCATCACTGGAACAATTACTGTATTATACATGAGGACACCGGTTCTTAAGGGCACTCTGTTCTTACTACTAAAGTTTTTCATTTAATTTACGAGGGCCTGACGACAACATGTTCGAATGGTTGATGACCTGTTTAAAGTAGTGGTAAGATGTTTTTCCCCATATCGTATTATTTTTACATGAGTAAATGTAAAGCAGACATTTGGAGGTGGGTTAAAAGTTGTATTCGAATCGTGAATTTGGATATTAATTTTGTATCCAATATTGCATTTAGTTATTTTTCACTGATCATTTACCTCTTTAGATTTCCTTATCATTGCTATTAGTATTTGAATAGAATTGGTATTTGAATAAATAAAAAAAATAGTTGCAATCCACTCTGCTAGAGGCTTATCTAAATAACTCAATTGGAATCCCATGTCTAAATAACTCGATAGGGAGCCCATCCTAACTGAGGGCGCTTCCAGTTCTTATACACTGAATAATAGTTTCAATTTCGTCTTTGGAACAGATGGTGATAAATCGGACCCGTACGTCCTTTTCGAATTGGCTGGCAACGGCGTAAAATTAAGGATGGAAAAAACAAACCGCGAAAGAGTTGGAAGAGCTTTGATCCCAAAACAGACTGCAGGGATAATAAAAAAAACCGTCAAAACGCCGAGCTCAATAGAAGTTGTTTAATGGAAAGATATTTATCTGTATTGCTGGGCACACGCGGAAATGAAGTTTTAATTTGTTGGTGATGCCCAGTGTTGTGCCTGTTTTTTACGTTACGTAATATACTCGGTTTTTTACATGTAAAATACGTATTTTACACATAACAATTTTTTACAAAATGTAAAATACAAAAACTATTCGTAACTAATTCAAAATTACTTATAGTTCATAATCTCAATTCTTACGTATCTATATAAAGAAAATTGAATATAGGTATGATGTAAAATGAGAATTGAACTTTAAATAATTGAATTGAATTGAATTTATTTATAATTCTTCTAATTTATTAATTATAATTAAAAGTAAAATATTTGTAGAAAAATATAAATAAAATTATTTTTTTTTTCAAAGAAAATATCGTTTGTTTCTCAGCTACTAACTTATTTTTTAGAATAGAAAAACAAAATCCACAACACTATGGGATTGAAGTGTAAAACGATTAATCATTGAACACATTCAATATTAATGCAATAACATTTTAATGTTATCGGTTACAAAAATTGTTTAGATGATTACGAGAAATCATTACCATCTTTCGACAAGATTATTTAATTTGACACAGACAGAGACATCTGTAGTGCAATTTGATCTCTACCGATTATTGCTTAAAATAAGAATTACATTGCTTAAAATAAACAACTTCATACTGCTCTAATATTGTAGCAAAACGAAATAAAAGCATTGTTGCGCTATGTGACGTGAGAAGAAAAAATCCAAAAATTTAGGTGTCATTTGTTATTGTCAAATGTCAACATAAAAAAAAAAACAAAAATTAAAATCGAAAAATAAAATCAGGTATATAAAAATTTAAATATTATATTATATCAAAATAATATAATTATATCCACCAGCTCCAAATACACCAGCTCCAAAACTAGAGGATTTTATTACGGCCAAGGAATCAAGGATAGTGCAAATTTGCTTGAAAACGATATTTCGTATGAATGAGTTGGAGTTCAAAATTATGCTTATTCGATGTATCGCTCATCTTAGCATTAGCTATAAGAATACGGCAAATCAAAATTTGGCCCGAGATATTAAAATTTTACTAACCGTTTTCGAGTGAGTTTTCTATTACTTATTAAATTACAAGTCAAATGGCTCGAATATTTTAATTTTCTTAACTAAGTAGAATTTTGACTGAAAAATAAATATTTTGTTTACTTATGCTTATAATAATTATTAATAAAAACCAATATGTTGTATTTCAAAAAGATTGTTTATTTATTTATTATTACTTTTAAATGTAACATTAATGAAATTTTGTTTATCGCAACATCACTATCAACAAACCGATTTAGAATTTCTTTATTATTTAAAGAATAATATTAATACATATGAATTAATTTTTTAGACCTATTAAATGTCAGGCTATTTCGGATTAGGCAAGGAATTTGACCCCGATTTGAAAATATCCGTTCAATCTGCGCTGTCGATGCTTGAAGATTTAATAATTTCAGTGCTAAGATGGATCTGGATTCTTTTGAGTATAAAGTTTGGAAAATTCCACTTTGGTTTTGTAAATGTGCCAATCCTCAAATTTCCGTGGCCAATTAAATTTGTTAGACACCAAAATAGTTATGGAAAATATATCAAAACTAATTTTTGATAAAGATTTTATCAAAAGCGTACAAAACTCAAAAGAATTGTTTGATCCCATATGTAATCGTATAAACACTTTCCAACGTGGAAAAACCACTTTTATTTATATTTTTCTACAAATATTTTACTTTCAATTAATAAATTAGAAGTAATATAAATAAATTCAAAAATTTCAAATCCATTTCTCATTTTACATCATATACCTATCCAAATTTTTGTTTCATATACGTAAGAATTGTTGTTTTTGAATTAGTTACGAATATTTTACGATTCAGTGTTCCTCGCAGTAATTGCATTTGCGAAGTGTATATTTGGATAACGACTTCTGTAGTTATGTCGTATTTTATATTAATTTAACTTAGCATCCTTTATTAATATAGTTTTTATCGAATAAAATTAAATCTATTAATATGATACAAATTTACTTTTCGTATATTAAGGTTTGCGACTTTACTAAGGTTTTTAAAACCGCGTTTGTTGATTTTATACAATATTATACGTATTATACAGTAATTTAAGTATATTACCGTTTTTTACGTAAAAAATGTATAAAACAGTTTTTTACATACAATTGCACAACACTGGTGATGCCTGAGTTAACTCTTTTAATTTTTATATTAGGCCAAAAACAGTAACCTATTTCCTCATATATACTAATTTATAGTCAATTCAGCTGCTGGCGGTTTGCTGATAAAGTTATAACATCAAATTTTGCATTCTGATTACATATTCTGGTCCATTTACTAGAATTATGGAACACATTTCAATAATTAGGGTAATGAAAATAATGGTCATCACCGATATTGGGCACGCAATATAAACGATGAACGAAAAAACATTGTGACATTTCAGAATCATTTATAATATTTTTCATGTTGTAACCCAAGGATATAGTTTTTCTAAGATTTTAATAAATTTCGCTGAGATTTTTATTTTTCTAATTGATTGTAAATGATTATGATGGTAATATATCATTAAACGTGACAGACAAGAATAAACTAAACAAAAAAAAATTCTGTCGTCGTCAACTTAAGAATAGAAATCTGGCGTTTTTCTTTCCTATAATAAAACATACACTATATATGTACAGTGTTTTGATTAAGAATTTTAATGATAATGAGACTTTGGTACAAAAACAATGAAAAGTATTATGTATAACTGTCGTGTTTTTAGTTTAACTACTGCTCTGTATCTGTACACATACATACATAGATATATATGTATGTACATTGTGAAAATGATAAATTACTAAACTGTTTGCTTTTAATGTATAATACATAACATAAGACAAAAAGATTTAATTTGAACTTAAAAGATTTTTGTTGTTATATTCTTAAGTTTATATATTTGTTGTGATCAAATGTCTGCCGTTATAACAAATTTATGACGACAGTAAAAAGATTTATGCTAATTTGCTTGATAAATATTTACATATCTGCTATTTCAGCTAATGCCTAAAGACATACACACACAGTAAAATGATTTACATTTTTACTGTTTTATGTACTCGTAGACACGTCGCGAGGGGAATATAAAGACAAGACGGCAATTTCGTAGGAGTGATTTTAAAAATTTAGCGAGTATATTTGCTGTAGTATATATTGGAAAAATTGTTATATAGTTTTTCATCTTCCAATGTTTTAAATATTAAATTATGTATCTACTAAAATGTTTACTTTTATCACGTAATCAGTGCTATCATTTACAAGCACTGCCATTTACCAAAGAGCATCGTGTTTGTTAATATTATTGATGTTCCTGTAAATTGGCTTGCATCGAAAATGCTGATCGATTTTTTAAGAAATATGTGTTTGCTCTTAGGTTGGCTGCTATTGTGCATTTTTCTTTAACTGGTGCTGTTTTGCTTTATATCTATCTATTCTTTGTGTTTAATTGCCTTAACGATTTCTTTTGATCAGTTTGGCCGACTCGGAGCTGTCGTTTGACACTTGACAAATTTAATTGAACTGAATCCAATATTTGGAATTTATTTTGGATGTGATCGTTAACATCATTTTATCTATCTTTGAATTTGTCAGGACTGTAATAATTGCTGATTTCTTTATGCATCGGTTCTTTAGTGCACAGGCAATATGAGGAATACTGACATCCTACGTTCGCTAGTTATCCTAAATGTAACTTTTTCTAAGAACCTCGCGGATTCTTTAGTTAGAAGCAGGTTGTCAAAAATAAAATATTTTTGAACCACAAATAAGAGAAAAGCTTTTTTTTCGATTTATGCAGATTATCTTGACGTCGGTATTCCTCACTGCCTTTAACAAAACAAATCTTGTGAACGAATCCACTAGTCGTAGTTATTTCGTAATTTTGCCCTTGATTGTATTTTATTGTCTTAAAATCCTGATGTGTCGCCAGTGGATTGTCATGATTCTCTTTCAAGACAAATATTTTCAGTACTTCCTACGAGGTAACGGGAATTTTGTAATTTCATGCGTTCTGTAGTTTGATTCAGACGACTTTTTCGTTGTTGTGTTTATAAACATGTTCGAAAAGTCTCGGTAAAGTTTTAGTCATATTGGATATTTAGTGTGTTGTCAGCTATTTCGATGTTTATTTATTTGTAAAAGAAATTGATAATAGAATTAACTTAAATTTTGGAATGTTAAATTTTGCTTTTAGCTAGTCTGCTTTGAGTAAAACAAGCGATTATGGATGGTATCAGCGATTTCAAGAAAGCCGTAAACATGTTGGAGAATAGGAACGAATTGGTCGCCCAGCATATCAAAACTCAATAAAAACGAGTAGAAAGTTAAAAAAAAGATTGAACGAATTAAAAACCTGGTCGGATTTATGGCGAAATAATTCATGACTTTTACAACACGATAATGCACCGGCTCATACTTCAAGCTTATTTATGATTTTTTAGGCCGTCCTAAAAATTCGTCAGACATAGACCCATCTGTTCTAGAAGTGTTTCGGGGATTGGAACATGCGGTGGAAATATTGTATATTGAGGAATATTTTGAGAAAGATAACATTGATGTAGATGAATGAAAAAAATTCTTTCCAAAAAACAAAAATTTTCGATACTTCTTGAATACGCCACAAATTCTCAATCTCTCATCATCGAGAAAAACAACTCCATATAGTGTGTGACTCCGCACTTTTTTATTGAAATAAAACACATTTCGTTTTTTATAATATGAAAGAATTATTTATTGAAAATATGCTCCATCTGCAGCTACAACTTTCCCCCGTCTTTCAGGCAATTTACGGATTCCCTCTCTGGAAAAATCCTGGTCTTTGGGGACAATCTAATCAATAAGCCAATTTTAGAACTGAACTTCTGTTCAGAAAGAAACGACTGCATCTACCGTAGTAAGTAGTAATCTGTGGCACTATTTTTGTTTCCGGCCTACTGAGGAGAAAAATTTGAAGTTTTTTCTATATCTAAATTTGTGCATGTGTCAAACGAAACAAATACCGCTTAAAGAGTTAAAATTTTGATTTTTTAACCACCATAAAATTTTTAACTGGTCCGAGACCATTTAAAATTTTTATTTTATTGAGACAATTGCTATTGTGTTTAGTTTACATATACATACATAATATACCACACATCGAAAATCCAGATAATAAACAGCGAAAATGTTACAGTCCAGTGCCTGCAACAAATGTAAGGAAGAATTTTATTAAATTATGTCAGTCTTATATACGTATTTATAATTAATATGTTTTGTTTAAATGTGTTTTAAAGAATGAGGAAGAAAAAAAATAAATTGTTAAATTTGAGGATCGAGTATGGTTTGATGTTCATCGGCAAGAATGCAAATCAAAGAGAAGGGTGGAGGTAAAATTCTTAATTTTTAATTGCATTGTGGCAAGTTGTAAAAATTTCTTTTAATTTTATTTGTAGTTAAAAACACCAGCGTTGTGTAGCCAGCAGTGGCTAGCGCTAATTAGAAAATATAAGATAAAACATTTCATTTTTATCTATTTGGAAAATTTTGGAATTTGTAAATATTATTTCAGACACTCACACAAAAAAAAAACTTCAGTGGAAGATTCGATGAATCAGCGGAGGAAAATACTGGCGCCTCTAATTTCTGGCCCCAGTTTGACGCAATACATAAGTATGCGTCATAGAAAGATAATTTTCACCCTCCAGATCAAAGTTGCTGCATCTACGGGATGGTATATAAGCAGCTGATTATTTTTTAATCCGACGAAGAAACTGAAGATCTAGATGACCGGACATCAACCCCAGGAACTTCTTCGAATAATTCCATTACCGAACCGATCAAGTAGTCAGTCAACACATCAGTCTGTCACAAAATAAAAACGGCATTAAGCATATTTTTGGACTAATTATTCAGAAAGAATACCCCGGTATCGATGTGATCGGTCTCTTAATTTCAGATTCAGATGACTCTACGTAAAAAAAACAAATATGTACATAAGTATGTAACAAATATGAAATTTTCATTTTTAAATATATAATTGAATTACACTGCATTTGTTGTTTACTGACCATTTTGAACCGTGTTGTAGCAAGGCGTTTCGGAAAATAATGCCATCAGACTAATCTATATTTGAATCAATCCATTCACAACTGGCTTCACACTCTTCATCATAGTATTCCAACATATTTATCGTCCCCCAACAAGCATATATTATGCAAAATGCCCACAACCAACGGTTATGATTTGTATGCATTTTTAATGTTTTGCTCTAAAATTTGAAAAAAATATTTCTCCAGCGATTTTTAATATGCCCACATTCGACAACGTTCCTAGTTTTGCTATGGACTGCCTTGATTTTTTTGAAGGTTTGAAGGTCGTTAGGATTTTTGTAGGCCGTTACCACAGCACAATGTTCCATTGTACAAGGATATCCTTCATATCCTAAGAAATAATAATTTTTTGGGGGAAATGTACCGCACCTATATATAGTACTGTTTTGGAATACACGAGTATTGTGTATTGATCCAGGATACCCAATAAAGTAGTTTCGAAACATACCTTTACTATCAACGACAGCTTGAAGAATTATAGAATCGCATGGGACACTTTATCCTAACATGGCAGCCATCATTTACTCCAACTGCGTTTTTAAAAATGGTTGTTTTAGCCCAAGAAGAAAAACTTTTCTGCAAGGTCCCGAAATTCATTTTGCTTCGGTATCTAGACGACGTGGTTCATTTTGTTAACAAAAAAATGTAGCATTTTGTATATAATATTTTTAACGGTGCAATGGCTCAAACCAGAAAAATTGCCGACAACTCGGTAACTGCATCCCGACGCCATCCAATACAAAAATATTATTAGTTCATATTCTACAGACCAGTATCATTTGTATGATGGGCATTATCAAAATAACGCCATCCTGGCGAATCGGTTTAATTGTTATGGTGCTTATTTTCTTTTCTCAGTACATTACGTCTGCTCTCGAGCTGTAGAGTGGGATTATTTAACATGCTAATATATTTTATTTTTAATTTTTTTTTTATCATGAACTAATTTTATATGTTTTAATAAAAATTTATAAATAAATTTATTTTAAATTTTATAAATTTTAAAAATAAAATTTTAACTATAAAAAAATTGAAAATACATAAACAACAAGAAAATATGGTGTTTACAATGGTTCTTTGAGTGCGTAAAAGCGCGATCGTGCTGCTCAATACACTAGCCGAAATCATGTTGGCACTCAAAGGGTTAATATGAATAAACAAAAAAAAAGAATGACACGTGGCTTGCATATGCAGTAAAACAATCATAAAGCCATGCTACACTATAATTTGGTTTTCTGGATTCAAACTATTGCGCAATAGATTTTAATTTTAAACCCTTATTTTAAATTAAATCATTAAATTTTTTTGTCTTGTTTTATTCTTTTCTCTCTAAAATAAAATTTCTACATCTTCTACAAAAAATCTACATCTCAAAAATGTCCTTAAATTTTTTTATTTTCATTTCAATTTTTTTCATTTCGGATTCACGGTTAAAATTTTTACGTCGCAGCTGCGTAATAAAATTTTTGTCCGTGAATCCGAAATGAAAAAAATTGAAATGAAAATAAAAAAAATTTAAGGACATTTTTGAGATGTAGATTTTTGTTTAAATTTTATTTTCGAGAGAACAGAATAAAATAAGACAAAAAAATTTAATGATTTAATTTAAAATATGGGTTTAAAATTAAAAATTAAAATCTATTGCGCAATAGTTTGAATCCAGAAACCAAAATTGTGTGTAGCATAGCTGATACGCACGAAACTAATACAAACACAAATGCTACTACTATATCTTTCCGGTTACACTCATTTCTTTCACACATTTCGAGACAAAATCCGTATATACAGATGTGATGTTTTACAGGTATGTTTTGCAGAATTAATTTAAAAGTTCTATAGTTGAATCGCAACGCCCGTTTAGTTTTTACCTCGTTGCCATTTAGTATTGCCTCGATGGTTGCGGATACGAACCGTATTTGCAAATATTTCGAACGCTAAAATAACCAAATACATATATTTTAAATGTTCACATATTGATTCAAATGGAAACAATACCTTGGCAACAACTTATTTATATAATACAATTCAGTTATTATTAAACAGTTACAGTTAAACAATTCAACTTTTTATGCGGTATTTCTTTCATTTGACACACGCACTTAGTAAGGAAAATTATTCCCAATTTAATTTCGTATTAAAAAAAATTGACACCAGCTTTTTAGCTCAGTATGCCAGAAAAAAAATGTTCACATAAAAATTATATATAAATTCTTTCCCCAATTCCCTATTCCCGGGGAATTACCAGAATAGTGCCACCAGGAGTTTTGTCTGGTGAATACGGCGACATCGCCATTGATAGTCTTACCTAATCCCAGCAGGTCATAATATACCACCTAATCCCACCAGATACAGAGCATAACCTTGTTGCAATGAATATCACTTTTTGGTTGCGATGAACCAGCTTCACCGGGCTTCACCTAAGAAATTTTGCGTTTAGGCTCATAATAAACCCGCTTTTCATCTCCTATTCGATGCAATAATCCTGTTTGTTTGGTATTTTTGAAGCAGTATTTCGTAAATGGTTTTACGGCATTCGAGGTCTCTTTTTCCCCTTCATGTGGAACCCAGTTGCTAGGTTTTTGAGCCATTCCGGTTATTTGTAAACTTTTTGAAAGCGGTTGATTGATCAATACTTAATGCTACAGCCAATTCTTATTGTGTTTGAGCAGAATTTTAAGTCAAAAAAATTTTCATTTCAGCATCTTCAACTTTTTT
This sequence comes from Nephrotoma flavescens, assembly GCA_932526605.1. Taxonomy (NCBI): domain Eukaryota; kingdom Metazoa; phylum Arthropoda; class Insecta; order Diptera; family Tipulidae; genus Nephrotoma; species Nephrotoma flavescens. The sequence goes on from OW052221.1 coordinate 299,429,826, forward strand.
GGGTGGGTATCATCATTTTTAAATAGTCGGAACCGTTCTTTGCACGTTGTATTCGATGGAGCATGTGTACCGTAAATTTTCACAAGCAAACGAAAAGTTTTCGCTACAGTGTTCTGTAACAAAATATTGTAATACAACTTCTCGCAAATGATGTTTATTAGGAACAAAATTCGATATTGCCAAGGAGTTAAAAATACTAGTGGTTTACACTTCAACTAACTGTCGTATACTATGTTTGACAGCTGATATCAAGTACTATACTAATAATAATACTAGTATTGTCCATTTATAGTACACGTAAGCATTACTATTAATGACGCCTATTGGGAAAGGACGGCGTTATATTCAAGGCGGTTCATTGTTGTAGTTCGTTGTGTTCGATCCGTTTATTGCGTTCGGTATTTTTTCTGCAGAATTATTTTAATGAATTCATTGTTTATTAAAAAATTACAGAACAATTTTATTTCACCTATCGTTGAAAAATCGAAGATTTTGACTTTTGTTGTTTGGCGTTTTGTAGTTATGGAGTTTGCTCATAGACAAAAATAATGAAAAATTCATAAACATAACATCAAAACTCAAAATGTACTTGACGTACCTGACTACAAAATAAAAATAATGAAAAAGTGTCTGTCTGTTTCTACTATTATATATCATGTTGACACTTTCTTGCCTTGCCCCTTCGGTACAAAAATTAAAGATAGATCAACTTGATGAAAATATACCGGAAAAAACGCAATTTTCGACGAATCCTATTGGCTAAAGAAAACACAATACACGGAACGAACAGAATGAACACAATAATGAACTCGGTTGCATACACCCAATACATAATGAATCCTTGCACTATTCCGTTAATGGAACAAACGCAAGTTAATAAAGCATCAGAATATGAATAGATTAAAATAATACATCAAATAAAAATTTTAAATAAAATTAAATTTCATCCAACTATAATTTACGTTTAAATAAACTTTACTTTATTTCAAAGAATATTATTGTTATTAATTTTCATTCAGCATTCGTTATAGTAAAAAAATATACTTTAGTTTAAATTAGTACTGTAATCTAATTATTTTACTTTGGAATTAAAAATTACGTTTAAATTAATTTAGTAAGCTTTATCAATTGACCTAATTAATTTTAAAATTTTAATTTCAAGAATTTTCTGATTTGGACAGGTCTTTTTTTGCCCTCTGCCGTCTCTTTTTCACAGGATTGAAGGATTGGAATTTTAACACCAATAATTTACAATATAGCTATAGATTTTATTTATTTCATTAGCAACAATTTTTTATTTAAATTAAAAATTATAAAACTTAAAAAATAAATTGTTCGTACTTCTAAAAAACCTTTTAAGGATCTTTTAATAAATATTTAAATTCTATTCATTATCAAAATAATTATTAATTCAAAAAATATTATAACGGAAAAAAACATCAAATACTAATTAATTTTGTTTTAATTTATTTTTAAGTTATTTATTAATAAACGGACCGCCGATATTGCATCGTCGTATTTAGTCTCTATTTTCTACAGATATTGTTAAATGAACCGTGAGACTGCTTATTTATGAATTTAACAAGTAATGAAATAAAAAGGAAAATTATTCCATAATTCCTCTTTGTCTGTTTGTTCCGATAAGTATAAGTTGCATGTCCAGAACCAACCTTATACAATATGTTTGAATGAGTTGGGCCCCAGGTCTTAAGGCTCCCGTACACATTTTATCTAAAATTTATTTTTTTTTTATTTTCTTTTTCCCGAAATAAGTGTAAAAAAGGGGTTATATGAAATTAGTGACATGCTCGATCCGAGAGACCCGCTTACTGGATCAAGGGGACCCTTCTTTTAAGCTTCCGCACTAATTATTTAATTGGATTCATCCGATCAACCGACCGTCATGCAATTTTTAGCATGTATAATTTGCTAGCCTAGTGACCTATACGATATTTTTAACGAGGTTGGACCCCGGGATCAAGGAGTTCAATACAAATTGTTTACAAAATTATTTTTTTCTTTAAATTATACTGGAATGAGTTAAGGAAAGAAGTTTTATGAAACTAGTCCCCTCATGCTCGAATCAGAGGGCCTCATTTCCAAGATTATTTGGACCCTTTTTATATGTTTTCGAATTACTCATCCAATTGGATGCACTCAACCGATCATCATAAAATTTCAAAAATGTATAAATTGCATGTCTAGAACCAGCCTTACAATATTTTTGAATGAGTTGGACCTCGGGGTCTACGCGCCCCGGTACAATTTTTTTTAAGAAACCAATTATTTTTTAAATTGTTCCTCTTAAACAAGTTTTGAAAAAGAATAATAGGAAATTGTTGTAGTAACGAATAAGTATAGGAAAGAAGTTTTATGATATTAGTGTTCGAATCCGAGGAGTTTTTTTCCTGTATTAAGGAAAGAATCTTACAATATTTTTGAATGAGTTGGGTTCCGGTTGCGTACAAAAAATTTTAAAATTTCAATTTTGTATCGTTTTTCCACAGGAAAGAGGTTATACGGAACTAGAGATATGCCCAAATTCGAAGAGCCTGTTGCCCGGATAAAGGAGAACCAGCTTAAAGGTTTCCTAAAATGAGCAAGTTTTCGTAATATTTTTAAAGGAGTCAATTCCGCGGCTCTGTACCATATAAATTACGATTGATTGACTGGATTATGAAGAGCTTTCAACGGATATTTATGCATTTTGTGAGTGTTATTTACAATTTAAGAATAACGTTAATAAAAATCTGTGTATTAGTCATAAACCTTTGTGTATTTATCATAAATTGTTCTCTTTATTAAATTCAAAATTCATAGTCAATACCTACATACTTCACTATGTGTTTTAAGTATTGTGTAATCTACGACCTTAAGAAAATTCCAGAATGAAATTAGATTTAATTCACCGCTATTGAGAGCAATTGGAAAATTTATCAGTGGAAGGTGAGTAACATTCAGATCATCGAAGTACTCCAACACAAGCAACAGAAAATCATTAACTGAATTTATGAAGGGTCCACTTTGTTAAAAGGGGAATCGAAATTTACCAATGCATCAAACAGATAAATAATTTATTTAAATTTTGTTACTACGGATAATAATTATAGTTATTTTAAAATACAATTTAGTTTGTTTAATATATAAAGGAATATGTAAACTTATTTACCGTATTTTACCATTATTTCCTCAAAACATGTTTAAATTACCTTTTACATAAATTTTATTCGGCTTATTAGATTCGCTGAAGGCAATGAGTCGTCACTGATTGATCGAATACCTTTTAAATAACGACGTTCACAAATAACCTAATATAATTTTAATTATCCGTACACGAAACATAATCATAAATCGCACATATTGCAGAGACCTGATCCCTCATAAATTATTAAATTTCCTGGTATTTATTGCGTATTTCAAAATCTAATAGTTTGATAAATTGCTCCCTTGCGCATTGTAGATAGAAATTTTTGTTTCGAAATATTTTCATTCGTGTATATTTTGGACCAAAACACTCTCTTGTTGAATGTTCATCAATTATGTTATGTAATGTACCTAATTACTTTGTGTATAAGGTCAATGCTAATGATGTACTTGTAATTATTAAAATCAGGCGTAAATTTTCTAATATAATTATTTTAACAAGCACAAGTTAATCTAACTATATATAAGCTTTAAATTCGTAGATAATCTTCTCTAACAGTTTTCAAAAGCTTATTACGGTACATTTATTTAATTTAAATAAAAACAAGCTTATTGAATAATATGTGTAGTTATACAATTGTGCTATGTTGTATGTATAAACATAGTTTTATTTTGCGCACAATGCACATAAACAACACCCAGTAGAGAAAACTGAAAATTGTTAAATTTCAAATTTATAACGTATGGTGGTTTTATTTGTACTCGTACATATCACCCAGCCAGCATGGACACATGAATATTGAATACACATATTATACATATTTATACGGGAAAATCCTGTATATAATATAATAACGCATTAAAAGCAAATTATGTAAATTTAACTGAGCGCTGCTATACACCGAACATAAAAAAAAACATGATTATGGAGGTATACATTTTATAGATTAATAATATTCAACATATTATTTTAAAATTTAAATTCAACATATATTATATTTTTTTTGCATAAATATGTTTGTATGTTTGTTGGCTACAAACACACGCACAATGCTAAAATTAATAATACAACAAAATGGATTGGAAATGCAAAATACGTTATACGATGTGATGAGAACATCAAATCCGACATAGATCTATTTGACATTTAATTTCAATATAGATGTAAAATTGTATATTTTATAAAATTTATTTGTGCACCGAAAGATGAAGGCTCTTTAATAAGAACTTTTTTTTAAAACTATATGTCAATATTTATTGGAATTTAGTGTCGCCGTAGACGCTTGGCCATTTATGGATGAAAAATAATATCTGGCTAATTTCCACGACGAGCAGGTTTGCAAAAGTTTATCTTTTGGTCGAAATTATCACAACAGTCGCATTTCAACATAGGGTTCTATCCAACAAATGATGCGTTCGGAATTGGTTTTGGCACATCCGATTAATTGTCGGTTATTCTCATTCATTGCGATATAATTTCTTGGCGAAATTAATCGTCCATCAAAACTGTTTCTCGATAAACTAAATGTTTTATTGGGTGTATGTCAAGTAGATGCTAATGAAGTATATCTTAACTTTGTCCTACTTGACGTCATTATATTTAGGACCATTTTTTTAGGACAAACCCTATATAAGGTAGTGAAGTTTTGTCTGAAATTGTACAAGCTTTATAATTATTATAAATGGATTGGTAAAGATATATCTTGACTAAGAAAACATTTAGGCGAAATTATTATCTATGAAGGAAATACAAATAATATCACAAAATTTTGTTAATAACAAAATGCGATAGTACCCTAATAAAATGATTAAAATGCGAGCAACTTGGAAGATTATAATAACTCTTCTGATATTGATTTTAATTTTAGCAATTGAATTTTACATTTACTATGGGCCAGTTTAATTCTCCTAGCAAAACAAATCACCTTTATGAAGTTGGCCTAAAATTCTAGTCCAAAAAATTGCGGATTCAAAAACTGGCAACACTAACGCAAGTGTCGGGAAAAATGAAACTGTCGTGATCGAAAATAGTAAAATACCAAATTGTAAATATTAACAAATGAAAAAAAATAACTAATTTAATAAAAATAATTGTGGTTCCTTATTTATTTGAAGTTGAACCTAAAATTCTAAACCCAAATATATTAAGGTATTATAAAAATATACGAACAGTTACTGCATTAATGTTATCTCTTCTAGTGATGCAGATGGATCACACTTTCTAATTTTCCAAGAATGAAACGACACTTTTTTACTAATTTTATTCTCCGGCTTCCACTTTATTGCTTCTCGTTAATACTCAACAATATGACAACCACTCGATTTTATGGTCGCAACTACTCTAATTTATTTTCGTCCTCTTCCACTTTTTACTCTACTACACCAACAGACTCCGGAGACATCTATCTCCCAATTTCTATCAAGCCAAGACCCAAACCAAACAATATACATAAATTCGATTATGACAATTCGGCCATCCTGTTTGGATGACGTCCTCGTCATCACACGGCAATATTTTATTGAGTGTTATTGTTCATTTAATATTGTTACACTCAATGAAATAATCTCGCGTGTTACATTGCAAAACTTAATTTCATTTAACGATTGACGTAAAAATATTTTATATATATAAAAAAACTCAATTTATACATGTTTATTTACTTGCATCTAAGAATTATCAACCATTAGTATTTTAAGACACCCAATTACTACCCTTGGGCTTCCATAAACATGCTACTATAGCCAACACTTCTAATTCTACAGCTGAGTAGTTTTACGACTGTATAATAACTGATGGGTTTGAATAACGCAGGCGTCTGCTCTTGATACAACACTCCGGCTAAACCAACAGAACTTGCACCTGTATGCACTTAAAGTCGCTTACCAGCAACTTACATGCCTAATACTGGTTTATTCGCCATCTGTTGCTTTAGTTGATTAAAAGCTGATTCTTTCTACTCGCTACACCTATATACTTCTTCTTTCATAATTAAATCTGTCAAAGCAATTGTTGCATACTCTTCAATGAATCATCGGAAATTGCTGGATAACCCAATTAATGAACGTAAACCTCTAACGCTTTTGAAAATCGGAAATTTTTCTATTGCTTCGGTTTTCGCACGTCCAGGTTCAATACCCTCACTAGATATCCTAAACCCCAAAAATTTTATGCTGCTACATAGGAATCTACACTTGAATAAGTTTAATGTTAAATTGGCATCTCTTAGGACTTGTAATATTGTTTCTAATCGCATCAAACCTTCTGAGATGGTTTTACTATAGGGATGACAATATCGTCTAAATATGCTACGGCTATCGTATACCGATAGTTACCCAAAATTTGATTGATCAATGCTTGGAAAACAGCTGGGCTATTTGTAGGTCCAAACGGTACCCGTTTAAACTGATAATGCCCATATGGCGTTATAAATGCTGCCTTGCGTTTAGATTTGTCCACCATTGGTACCTGATAGTATCCGCTAGCTAGGTCCAAACTAGCAAAATAGATATTACCCCGTAATCGGTCCAACTGATCGTCTACTAATGGCAGCGGAAACTGCTGTCTTATAGTCTTTTTATTTAAAGCCCTATAGCCTTTACACATACGGTGTTCCCCTGATTTGTTTTTTACTAATAAGATTGGACGTCAAATCTTCCACGATATTAGCCTTTTTTAACTCCTCAAAAATAAACAAGTACATCATCTACTAACCTAACCTTCATTTACGCATTCGTTAGTTCATTATTACCCAATTCCGTCATGATTCGATTTCTATACTGGTGCAATAAATTAGATAATTCACAAAAATTCTTACAATCTAATTCCGTTGTCACTGCTTCGATCATGGATTTCCATGTTTCATTGACCTCTTCAACTTCGTATAATTCTTATTTCCATCACATTTGTGTCTCGATTTCTGACACACCTCCACTCTGGTTATTTGCTTATGTTTCTTTGCAATTACGACCGACTCTGTTAAATTTAGATACGGTATAACCGTTTGCCCCTTGACGTCGCTTTTCACAATACATCGAGGTATCGCCTCTCTATTGTCTCTAATACCACCTTCGATGAACCACTCAGTGTTGATTTCATCAGCCTGCACTCGTATATTCATAACGGTGTTTTTCGGTATAGTTACGTCCTCCAAAACACGAATATCACTTTGGGCCTCATTGTCTATCTGCCCCTCCAAATTCGCACGAATCTCATCCTCAACCTGTTGTATATGAAGTCCGCTTTTGTCACTAATGATCTTTATGTCGGACTGCTCCGGACTGATGCCCCACTAATAATGGGAAACTCTGCGATTTGTCTGAAACAATGTTGACTTCGCACTTTGACTCTACACCATCGATTTTTAAGTCAAACGTAAAAATTCCAATTGGTAATACCTTCCCGCCACCATAACCCATTACAGGTGGAAACGAATTTTCAGAATTCGTAATAGATAATTTCTGTATATCACCTTCGCGAATCAAGGTGACACTACTTCCTAAATCGATGAAACATTGAACTGGTTTATCGTAAATTTACGCCTTTTCATGTATTTCGCGTGTGTATTGACATTTTTATGCGACACCGTCTTAAATACCTCCGGTTTCCTTTTTTTTAGAGCACTGTCTAACAAAATGTTCTCGTTCGTTGCACATGAAACATGTCAGGCGATTTGACGCTTTCGACTCCATATGATTTTGATTTTCACCCCATTTTTCTTTCTTTACACTTGGTTTGTTTTCGACCACTTTACTATGCGCTTACTTCGCCATTCGAACTTTTCTTTATTTACAATGGCTTGTCCGGTATACTGGTTTTTGTTTGGCATCACCCTATGATTGCATCCTTTTGGTCTGCCTTTCGCAAATCCATTAATAACTGCGCTAGAGTCTCATACTTCCGTAATGGGCCTAAGAAGTTATTCATTCTCAAACCCTCTATACCGTCGACAATTAACTGGATTATTTCCGCGTTTACCATTTTGGCTTAATTAAATAACGCCAATTTCTTGAAATAGTATTGTTGAATTTCCATATTATTCTGCTTAAAATTTTCAGCTGCACGTCGTTTTTGAAATAGACTTCAACTGGATGGAAAGTTGTCGTATAATAGAGACTTCCATTGCCCCATGTTTTATTTATAATTGGTACACTGTCCCGCCATTCTCTCGCCACATTAGTCATTTTTAACAAACCATAATGTCGTATGGTGCCGTCATCCCATTCGTACAATACCCCAAATTCCTCTAACTTCTCTATCCACTCGTCCACACTCTGCATAGGGTCGATTCCGTTAAATGATGACAAAACATCTACTACTTGCGCATGGCTTTAACAAATTTTACGTTGTGTGCGACATCGGAAACTAACTTCACTTCTATGGTCACCTCCTTCTGATTATTCCATCCTGATTATTTCCACTTCCTTCCACTTGTTTTCCTTTTTTGTCTCGATACTCTCTCCATCTAAACACGTCAGATTCTCTACCAATGTCTTCGAACATATTTGGTTTTAATATATATTTTTTTTAGGTTATAACCACGCTGTTGTACAATTCTCCAAAATTAGGCAAAATCGTCAATTATTCAGCATAATAATTATTCCGGTTCTATCCTAGCAAACCTGCTTATTTACCGCTCGATAGCACTTCCGATAAATTGCTACCCCTTTTCGTGGTGCAGATGGATTACACTTTCTAATTTTTCATGAATGAAACGATACTTTATAATTAATTTTATCTCCGGCTTCAACTTTATTAGTTCTCGTTAATACTCTACAAGATAAAACCACTCGCTTTTATGGTCGCAACTGCTCTAATTTATTTTTGTACTCTTCCACTTTTTACTCTACTCTTCAAACAGACTCCAGAGACATATATCTCTCGTTCACCCAATTTACATCGAGTCAAGATTCAAACCAAATACGACATAAAGTCGATTATGACACAAGTATCTGCTTAATACTTAATAAACACATTTTTATTAATCACTTGTTTTTTGTTTTGTGTTTGTGAATATTTTGAATGTCTTTCAAAAAGTTTAAAAAATCACTCGATCGATTTCGACTTGTTAGGTCATCATCAGGAGTATCTACTGATTTGTATTAGTAAAAATTTTTGTTATATAATAGAAAAAAGCAAAATATAATAAAAGAAGGAGAGAAGAAAAATAAGCAATAAAAATTAATCTACGGATCGCGCAGGTAGGCGATGAGTCATATGTAGGTTGAGTAACAAAATTCAAGGTATATTATTGCGTACGTGAGAATAGAAAAGGGCGGGGTCTGTAATTGGTGAGAACCGGATTTCTCTTTGTTCGTTAAGGATATTTTGGTTAAGAAATATTGATTTTCGAATTTCGTAAGATTCTAAGGTATCTAAACGTCTGCCTTTGGGTTGTATATGTAATATGTCTAAATTGTTCAAGCTAGCTGTATGATTTTCTGAAGTTAAATGGTTATGGAAAGTTGATTGATTGCAACCAGATAAATGTTCTTTAGCTCTAACTCCAAAATTGCGCCCAGTCTGACCAATATAGGAGAAACTACAATCATTGCAATTGATCCTATAGACACCAGATTTGGAAAGGCGATCAACTCTAGGTTTATTGTTAAAAATCATTTTCTTTATTGTGTTATTATTATAAAAAGCAAAACTAATATTGGTATAATTGGACACGATGTTGCTAATCCGTTGGCTCGTTTTTCCTATATACTCTAAGCGACGCCAATTTTCCCGCGTTGGACTATCCGGTGGATAAATACCCGTTAGAGTTTTACGCTTTAGCTTTTTATTTAATAACTTTAATATAGTCCTAGTTGCATATCCGTTATTCGTTGCTATTTGAAGAATTATGTTAAGCTCAGTGTTATAATTTGAATTTGACAGAGGGATGTTTATTAGTCTATCTATGAGTGAGTGGAAAGCTGACATTTTAATATTATGGGGAGTGAGTGGAAAGCTGACATTTTAATATTATATTATATTTTTCTTCTCTCCTTCTTTTATTATATTTTGCTTTTTTCTATTATATAACAAAAATTTTTACTAATACAAATCAGTAGATACTCCTGATGATGACCTAACAAGTCGAAATCGATCGAGTGATTTTTTAAACTTTTTGAAAGACATTCAAAATATTCTGCGGAACAAAAAACAAGTGATTAATAAAAATGTGTTTATTAAGTATAAGTGTGTTTCGCCAAGTGCCTACGGCAAATAGCGTTAAAAATATCTGCTTAATATTTTGTATTTTCGATATGGTAAATCAAAACTAATTCTGTTACCACAGCAAAATCGCCTTACTTTAATGGTAGCCCAAAAATAAATTTGTCGTGAAACTATCAAAACTGCATAATAGATAAAACACAACTCTCAACTGAAAAATGAAAAATTCAACTAAATAAATCATTAATTTTAATTATGTATTGGGGATTAGTTTGATTATATAGCTCCTGCAACTGAGTGACATTCATATTAAAGTTTACGTCATAGCATTTAGTAGCATAAACAATTTCTTGGAAAATTGGGTGTCCCCGAAGTACTTATGCTGATAATAGCACCATTAAACTTAATTACATATTTCGTTGAATGGTACTATAATTGGACTAGTGACTTCGGGGACATTTAAACCTTCGATTCCCCATCAAATGTGTATGTCGCCTAAGCTTCTAATGTATACTTTAATAAAAATGCCATTTATATTCAGGGCCCGCATACACAAATTAGACCTATATGAAGATAGTTCAAAATTGCAGCCACGAAATTAAAATAAAAGGTGCATATTAGCACCCTCCACGTTCATAAGTCAAAAAATTAATAAAGACAAATTTAAAGAAAGGATTCTTCAAAAAAATTTCTATCGTAACATGGTATATAACTATAGTATCTGATATATAAAAGTGTCGAGAATTATTTGATCATAGCTCTTTAAACATTCATTATCAAACGATGTGCACCGCTAGTTAGTCCAACCAATTGTTTCTGACTTCTATGAATTATATCTCAGCACATATGAATAGAACATTTTCTGTGACCGTGATGTCGAGAGACACAATTAAAACAAGATGTTTTTTAGGTATTATTTTTACTCCTAATCCCGAAAACTTTGATTGCCATGACAGCTTTTAACTATCATAGTAGTAAGCATTTTCGGGGATGAGAATAAAAATATGGAATTTTTGGGCGAGACTGAAAAATGACATGATAGAAATAATTTTGTTGCCATGGCATTCTCCTCTCAGCCTCGAAAATTTCAACTGCCGTGACAGTTTTTAGCTATCGTGATAGCAAGTATTTTTTGGCTGGTAGTAAAAGATGTCATGAAAGCAATATCGCATTTTTCAGGAATGTAATTTTGGCTATATTCACGTATACATACAAGTTACACCTATACAGAATTTTAATTAAACACATTTTTCGTTGTATTTCACTTTTATGGGTTGAGAGTAATATTTTTCTTTCATGATAGTATCACGATAGATTTATTTTTGGTCTAACATTAAAACATAACAGCTTTTCTTTAGTTGACAGAATAATTTTTGGGTTGTTATATAGAAAATTATGGATTAGGATTTTGGTCAACTTCATACAAATTCTAAAGGGATAAAGGGATCCATCCAGATATCTGGAATCTATAGATAGGTAAGACGAAACTGACCCAACAAATGTAAAACTCAATAGAAAAAAATAAAATCAATATCAGAAGTGGGATCACAGGCTAGATATTTTATAATGAATCCTAGTACTTCCAAACTGTTCGCACTTTAATCATTTTATAGGTGGTTTTCACTATATATTTGAATATTACGGAGCTGAATAGATAGAGTTTTATTATACATGTTTTTTATGTGCCTCATAATTTTATATTTACTAAATAAATTTAAACGTTACTTGGTAAAATATTTTAATTTGTGCTCCTGAATGTTCACATAGAAATACGTTTTACTAATACATTTACAATATAAGAAAATCTAGTACAAATTAGCACAAACTCCAAAGTTGTGGCATGTAGCGCCATCTTGTTGAAACTTCAAGTCGTTAATATTCATAGCATTTTTGCCATTACAAAAGTGTTACCATGTCTCTCTGTAACACTTTCTCTCGCTGTACCAGTATTTTTTCTTCAACAACCTGAATGAGCACTTGTTGTCGGTAATTTTACTACTGATCCGGTGAATTTCAATTTTTGTACTAAATTTTTACTGGCGGGCTGTATTACTGCTAAGTTTTTGGAATGTTATTTACAAATACACTAATAGAAAATGGATTTTAATACGATTTTTAAGCGAAATTGCTCTATACTCTATTGGAAAAAATGTTATTGTTGGAAGACCCTGCATAAGTGTCTATATCTGATTTTTTATTTATATGTTGAAATGAACAATGGCACACAAATATGATACAAAAAAGTTTTCAGTGCTTTTATTCAAATAGATTCAAGTATGGTTGGTGATGTTTCCCCTAAACGAACACTCTGAAAACTTTCGTCTATTTTTAATGGTTGCTAAATTGTATGTTCTACATCCAGTCCGGTATGGTGGTGGTAGGTTAACGTGTGACGGTAACTCTTTGATATATTTCCAGCAATGTCTTTATATCGTCGATATATCTAGTCCACCACTGGGGCCAATATTGGAGTCATGAGGCACACCGGAGTTGGCTGAATTTAATTAATACCGTTTCTTCTCCATTACGGGATGCAAGAGCGGTTCCTTAAGTATATCATTTAAACCAGATTACAAACTGCATACTTTTTACGCTATTTGCCGTAGGCACTTGGCGAAACACACTTATACTTAATAAACACATTTTTATTAATCACTTGTTTTTGTTTCGCAGAATATTTTTCAAAAAGTTTAAAAAATCACTCGATCGATTTCGACTTGTGCAGTAGATACTCCTGATGATGACCTAACAAGTCGAAATCGATCGAGTGATTTTTTAAACTTTTTGAAAAATATTCTGCGAAACAAAAACAAGTGATTAATAAAAATGTGTTTATTAATTACAAACTGCAGGTACTAAATTTGTACAAGCATTCTAAGGTTCAATAATGACTGATGGAGTCAAATGCATAATGTCTATGTACATCAAATAGACGTTCTAGTGAAACGCCAATTTCATCTAAAGTTATTCGAACTGGTAATATACAATTTATTCAGGATAGTGCAGTACCACATCACAAATCTCTAGCAGGTTGAAATACTCTTACCTCTATAACAAGAAATATCATTCCGTTTCCCGAATTTATTTTTTCAATGATTGATTAAAAAAGATAGAGAGGAATTAGCAAATTTTTGTAGTCTCTTAGTAATGAATTTAAATGTCTTTAAATGTCAAATGTTGCGGGTTACCGTTAGTATGACGCTTTGATTAAAAGTAGCTCCAACGGTATTTTGGATCATTCATTATTTTATCTTGAATACAACAGATGAAACTTTTGAACTTTGTTTGGTAGTAGTGTTGATTGGATGTTGTGAACTTATGTTTTCTAGCCCCGGAGTAACATTTAACTTCGTAAGAATTGTCTGGTTGAGTTTAGTGATAAAAATCTATTCCGTTACAGAGTTTTGTATAAAATTTGTGAAGTTAGAAATGACCATGTTATCTATGTACAAGCACTTAGTTTCCAAAGACATATTAGTGGATAAAATTTCGCCAATTTTATCATCATAGGTCCAGATTCCTCTTATTATTTCATACATTTGATTTTAAATGTGTGTATATTTTTCTTTTAGGTCTGATGGTTGATCGCGATTCGTGCTTCTAAAACCTAATTGTTTCACATATTTTTCATTTGTATATTCCATATCCCATGTAGTAAGTAGTGTGGCTTGAATCCCATGTAATCCCTGTGTTAACCGCCACAGAAAAAAAAAACAGAATTTTTTTGTTAAAAATCATTATACATGCTCATTATGAGTCTGGCGCGAAACATCTCGAAATGGGGCTACATTTCGATTCGATTCCAGATGGCCAATAGACTACTTCGTGTCAGTGGCCGAAGAGTCTAAAAAAAAGTAAATTATTTTGTGAAAATCGTTATAGTTATCTTGCGACTCAGACCTTGCACGAACTTCTTTCTAGCTCATTCAGAAATAGTTCTATAGTTTTTTAATTCCAAATATAATACACTTCTTAGTGACAGTAGCAGAAGTTTCAGGTAATCTCTGAGAAAGACCGCCAAAGAAGAAAATTTATTTTTAGATTTTTTGTTGAAAATCGATATATACTGGAGCTGGGCTCGAACGTTCTTTCCAACTCATGTAGAAATGAACCTATACATTCTTTGAATTCCAAGTGGCCCACACTTCCTCGTGACAATTAAGGAATTGTTTTCACAAAAAATTTATAATACAGTTTTTTTTTAAATTGTCTGTAAATTTGCTTTGTATGTACATATTTTAAATTTTGATCATTCAATTTTAAAATCGATTGTAAAATGAAACCTTACAACAAGTTTAGGCAAATGTAAATTGATTTTCAGGAAATGAATTCCAGATAATGAAGTTTTTTTAAATTTTTTGGGCCAACCCAAAAATATTACAGAGTTAGCAATGATAATTTCTTTTTTTTTGATTTACAGGCTGTTTATCAGACAACCTTTACATACATTCAACATTTAAAATACCTTTCAACAATTTATAAATGATTCCTAAAAGCGAAAAAATTGTAACGTTTTTGAGTTCTCAATTACAACTAATGATGACTTGGACTTAAAATTTTATAAAACCAATTAATTATTTAATTTTTATAACAATTCAGCGAAATTTTTACTAATTAGCACCGAATTAGAATTTCGTCCTTCTATAAAATTCAATCAATCTTAATACCATCACAGTGGTATTGATTAGATAATTATCTTCGATTTTACTGTGTAAACAGCACGAACAGTTTTACCGATTTTCGAAAGTCAGCGTTATACATTGATTTAGGAACACGCAATGAATGATACCGAAAATAATAAAATGACATGACACAAAATCTTGTTGTAGCGAATGTAGCGAATTAAGAAAATATTTTCGCTTTAATTATTGATTTAATCCTTAACGTTTGTAAATAAACAAAAAATGGCATGATATTTTGTTTCATGAACAAAGGAAATTAATAATTATGTAGCCTTAATCTAAATGAAAGTATATAGAATTCTTATTCATCATCTTAATGTTGTTATTATGATGTCGCATCTGAAAGCGTATGTAGAAAAAATCAGCATCACTATAAACGATCAAAATTGTTTGTGTCTGTAAAACATAATTTTCATATAATTGAAATACAAATCAAGCCTTTAAGGAATAATTGTACCTACCCTCCGCAGTTGAAGAAGATATTTTTTTTTGCTTCATTATTTATTTTATTATTTTGCGGTTAAAATTTCACAAAAAAAAATATTAAAAGGGTTAAAACTCATCATCGTGATAATACTGTAATCAAGATTTTAGTCACACAGTATATAGATATTTTTTAATATTTTTTTTAACTTCTTTTGTATATTCTGTGTCTAAATATAGGATTTAAAATTCCTTTTGCTTTTTTATGTAGCGTAGTGTTTCTCAGAAATTAATGAAAATCCATTAAGAAATATTTACAGACAAAATTTAAATAGAATTGTTTATAAAACTTTTATCGGGACAGGGAGATCAAATTTTATGATTATTTCCCGCAGGCGGGAGAAAAACAACGCCCAAAAAGCTAAAAGTTCATAAGAATTAACGAGCTTAAAAATATTTTAACGGTCATAGTTCATAAACCGATTAATCTAGATAGAAATTAATGGACTTTGAATTATTATTCGGTTTTGATGGTGCCATGGTTTTATAACAAGATTTTTGTAGTGAGATATGTAAACGTATTGACAATGAAATTAATTGTTACGGCCGCAAGAAAATTATCACAACTGGAATATTTTTTCCACATTAGTATAATGTCTCTGTATATATTATGCTCATAGTTCAAACAGAAACGCTTGGTTTCACGTTATAATATCAGAATAGTTTCACAATAATCGTATATGTTGGCAATGGGATCCGTTCATAACTGCATATTTAAAAATTGCATTTCTCAAAACGCCATATTTAAAAACTGCATAAGGTACAAAATTGCATTTTTCAAAACTGCATATTTCAAAACGGCATAAGGTACGAAACGGCATAAGGTACAAAATTGCATTTTTTAAAACTGCATATTTCAAAACGGCATAGGTACAAAACTGCATTTTTCAAAATTGCACAGGACAGAATGAAATATTTTAATCGATTATGCATCTAGAATTATCTTTTCATTAATTTCTGGAATATGACCAACAGGTTATTTATTACACGATGAAATTTGAGATGAATGAAATTTTTGAACATTTGTGAACGATTCTTGGATTAAATTCTAGGATAAAGTCAAATGAAAAGGAACTTGACTATTTCTTAGTCGAGTAAGATTTAATTTCACATGCTTAGGTTTAGTATAGGTATGTTATAAGAAAGGACCTTCATGGAAATTAGAAATTATTTGAAGATTTAGATGCATATAATATTCTCCTTCACCTAAATTTTTCTACCTATGTCGTTTCGAAAAATGAAATTTTGAAAAATGCCGTTTTGAAAAATGTCTTCTTAAAAAATGTCGTTTTAAGAAATGCCGTTTTTAAAAATTCCGTTTTGTACCTATGTCCTTTCGTACCTTACGCAGTTTAGAAATATGCAGTTTTGAAAAATGCAATTTTGTACTTTATGCCGTTTAGAAATATGCAGTTTTGAAAAATGCAATTTTGTACCTTATGCCGTTTTGTACCTTATGCAGTTTTGAAATATGCAGTTTTGAGAAATGTAATTTTAAAAAATGTCATTTTAAAATATGCAATTTCGACCTAGACCCGTTGGCAATTTATACTAATAAATTATTTAAATTTAAATTATTTTAATGTTTAAAAATAAGGGAAATTTTACAACTAACGATTTTTTTTTGTGTGATGGTTGAAACCATTGATTTTTGATTTGTTGCGCAAACAATCGAGATATTATTTGAAAATTATTTGTTTTAAATGGCCAGACTGAACTATTTAACTTTTTTTTATCATAGGTGTGCTACATTGCAATTATAGTACAATACAATTGTAGTTTACACAATTTACGAAAAAATTTAATCGTATATACAAAACGAATATAGAAGGGTTCAAATTATAAATGTTTCAAATTATATCCCATGTTTAAAAAATAAAAGAGAGACGAAAGGTTAAAAACAGGCATTTTACGCTAATTACAACTTAAACAAGTAACTTCAACTAAATAATTTAGAGTTCTGTTTTTATTAATTCATTGTTTCCAATTAAATCTATCGTAACTCTCCATAGAACCCAAACTTCCCAAACAAGTTTTACACCGAGTAAAGTATATACAAATAGTTTAACAATTTTTGAAGGCTTCGAACAATACCTGAAAGTAAATTGAAGACAAAATATTGACGTTTTATCAACTTTTTATAAATTTTTAGTATTCTAGAACTTTGACAAGGAGAGAGGAAGTGTTATTGATTTTTGTTTTGTTTATGTATATTGAAAGATAGATAGCAATGGAGAGCAGAATATTTTTATGTAAACGGTTAAAAGTAAAGTAGATAAATTTGAGAATAAAATAACCAACTAATTTGGTTTCGTTTTCTGTTACGTTTTGAATATAAGTAACATTACCAATCAACTGTCGTAATCAGAAATATAACTTTATTTTTATTCAAAAGCAAAACTTAATAAAGCTTTCCTTTTTGTTATGTTGAGCTTTTAAGACATTTTTCTTATATAATTTTCGATTAAATATAGTGTATGTACAATAAAGTTGTAATTGAATATACATCTTGAAATGCAAAATTCAAAGCTTCAAATCAATTTTCAATAATCCGGTTTTGTTTGATTCAATTTACTTTTTCTTGCTTAAAAGCTTTTCGTTACTGCGAGTGTATTTTATATATTGGAATAATTTATTATCTATAAATCTGTATATTGGATTTATATATTTGTGCTGTATAATTAGTTTATTTTCATATAAAAACGATGCTTAATTTCAATTTTTGCTATTGCTGGCAATGAAAAAGGATTATCATGCTAAAGACGTACTTAAAGCTTATGGTAGGTTTAAAGAATATTGTTGTTTAAATCACTTTAATATAATTACGTTCGGTAATCGTGAAAAGAAATTTGAAAGGCAGATTTATTCTTTGTTACAAAGCAGCGGTTTGGAATAGCAGCACGATTTGGAATAATATATTTAGAATAATTTTGGTTTGCAGTGAGATTCAAAAAGGCTTTATTAATCGTTAACATTCGATTAGACATAATCATTTTATTTGTAAATATCTTTAAATTTCTAATAAAATGTTTTTATGAAAATTATTACTTATTATTCAGTAATAGGCACACGTTTATATATATTATAACCATGGGATGTTCAGTAAAATTCTGATTTTATAATTCTTTAATTAAAAAGTCAGTTTATAATTCTGTATTAAAAAAATTGTATTACAAATTTGTTTGCCTCACAATTCTGTTTTAAAAAAATTTGTTTAACAAAATTCTGTAGAATAAAATTGCAATTAATGGGCTTGTAGAGAAATTTACATTGGTGTGTGGAGAATAAGCCTTTAAAAGTAATTGAATTAAACTGAACTCCATTGTCTGCCAAAATCATCAGAATAGATAAAAAAAATCCTGTTTTCTAAC
This sequence comes from Nephrotoma flavescens, assembly GCA_932526605.1. Lineage (NCBI taxonomy): Eukaryota > Metazoa > Arthropoda > Insecta > Diptera > Tipulidae > Nephrotoma > Nephrotoma flavescens. The sequence continues at coordinate 299,448,668 of OW052221.1, forward strand.
AACTCAATAACCTTTACCGCAGAAGCTGTCCGAGACGGAATTAGAGAAATTTACTATAGCACAATAAGAATGTCTAAAAACTGGTACTATTCGCAATCACAACCAGTAAAAACATGCTGTCCAATTCTTTGTAAATAACCTCCCGAACCTTAGGCGATACCGAACCGAAAAAAACGCTTTTTGAAAGGAACAGATTTTCTTACTTCAATTATATATGCCGACATGTGTTTTACCTATGCCATTTTTTCAAAAGATGAAAGTTTTTGAATTACATTTTACAATTTTGTTGCTTTTTGCCTGTACATATCGAACCGACAAAGAATAAGGGCCCCTCTTAACCTACCGCCCCGTATAAAAACTTAGTGCTTCATTTTATTTACAAATAATTTAACTGAAAGGAGAAAACAATAAAAAAGAGAGAAAACAACCCACCAGGCAGGAGAGGAATAATCCTAATGTCGGGAATAAGTCGCCGTACTATATTTTATTTAGAAATCAAATTTCCTCAAGATAGGAACAAAGAGGGAGAATATGAAATGGGCTGAACTACCGGATAAAAAAAATATTAATATAAAACAAACGTAGAAATCAACAAAAAAATCAAAATGAGCGCCTCTAAATTAAGAAGCGAGACCAACGCGCACTAAGGTTACGTGTACGACTACCATATTCTGGAGCTCGATCACAAAATTGTTAAATAAAAATTGAATATTTAAACAAAAAAATAAAAATTGAAATTGGAAAATGTAAACTTTAAATTAATTTGATAAAAAATTAGAAAATTAAGACAAATGAAAAATAAATAAATAAAACAAAAATTGTACATTCCTTTTGACCTTCAGATAAGGTAATCCTGGAAGTTTAACCGTCCTTGCCAAAATGAGTGGCGGTATCTTCTCACCGTTACTCCATAAATTAAAAATGACAAACCGTAAGTATGATTGTTGGTCGTCGTCCCGCCTTTTGATAATAAACCACTCGTTGGGCGACTTCCTGCCTTTTGATAAATAATTTTTTTACGAGTGGCCGGTTGGCCGCCTGTAAAGTTCGGCGTCCTTTGCCTTAAACCAAAAATAGATGTTGGGCGTGTTTCACCAGAACCGTAAACTAGTTTGGCTTCATAGGCCAGCGAAACTGTTGAGCGCCAATTCGTCAACACTGCTACACCGTTGCGCGTTATTGGCCACCCGTTATATTTATGGCGTCCTCGCCGATGATATACAAAAATTTTACCCGCATATTTGAAGGTTTTGTTTTTTTTATATAATTTGCCGTAAAATAACACCCCTTAAACAAATTAAATACGCAGACCGTGTACCATAAATACAACTCGCATCATCAACAATTTGCAATTCCAAAACTACTGTTTCGCTTCAACGATTTCGGTTGATTCACCCAATAATATCACCCGCATCGGCATAAATCGTCTTTGAATTTATCGGACTCGCACACTCGTAATCGAAATTACATCAACAAATAGTAAACACAGTTTGAATTTCCAATGTATTTTTAATAAATTACTACACGAATTTATTTACTTTCATTCATTTTATTACAAAAAACTTCTTATTAATTTTATCATACAACTACATCACATCAAACAATGCTTAGCAAAATAATAATAAATTCTAATGCTGGAAACACATGTGCAGAATTCCGCATGCATCAAAATTAGAATACACTAGTGTATATGGGTTAAAATACATGTACGATGCATGCCATGCAGAATTCTGCACGTTGTCTCTATTTCTAATTTGACTGCGCATCTGTTGGTGTTGACAACATGAAAAAAAATAAAATTAAAAATTGTCGGCAACTTCATACGACATTGTTTGATATTTTCTTCCCCTTTTCACACTAAATTTTGTCAAGGTGGAGGTGAAAATTACAGAATTTATAAAAAAAAAACCATTTTTATACGATACAAGATATTTCAATTGCAAAAATATTTATCTGTGTGGCAAAATGTTGATAGCTTGCTTTAACTCTAAATAAAAAATGCCGCACACAAGTGTCAAATAATTATGCTCATGTGTTTTACGTGCAGATCTGCATGCGGTGCTGCATGCAGAAAATCTGCACATCGGTTTTCAGCATAAATGCTAGCACAATTTTTAATACTCATCAAACAAAAAAAAATAAAATCGAATTCAATTTTTTTCTTCAAGAAAATCAACACGAGATTTTATTTTTTTACCAAATTCCAATCAAGACTCAAAACTAAAAAAAAAATCTCCCACCAAATAACCAAAATGCAGAAATATATTTTTTTTATATGTTTCCTGTTTTCGCACATGCATTTAATGTTCGGAGCAAAAAGAGAACGAACGTGACGCACTAAAAATACAAAACAAGAAACACAGAAAGAAATATTCATCCACATCCCAACTGCTCGTACACACGCACAAGGGCACACACTGGGCTCGTTCCAAAAATCAACATTTGGCAATGCTACAGTGTGCTCCAGCCGACATAACACAAAAACAGCTCATTAAATTCCCATCGAACCAATCCATAGTATTGCCAGTGATACAAAGATGGCAATGCCAAAACGATCGATAATAAATTAAAAATTATGAAAAAATAAAAAATGAATTGAGAAAGGAATTAAATGTTATGGATATGACCAATGCGACATAACAATATTATTGAAAGTGGTTTACTTAGGAATATAATTAATGGCCCACAATGAATTGAGTTAAATTTGGGCTTCTGGAGTGCCGTCAAAATTTTAGTTAATTAAATCATCATAATCACAATGTGGATCCAGTTCATTGATTTGTCACCTAGGTCGAAAAGACCTCTCGGGTATCCATCTTATTCTGTTTTAGGTATCATCTATGGCTATTGCACGATTATCGAGCGTTGAAATGTTTTCGAAGACTTGACGGGGAAATATCGATTGGAACCCGGGTCTTATATTTATATGATCAATAAACTAATGGTTTCACTTTCCTCCAATGATGTCTGTAGTAAGCGAATATTTTAAATTTAAAGAAATTGCTTGTTCACATACGTGAAGACGTAAACCGTTCCTTAGCGCTTTGTATAATTTTTCCATATTAATCATTCCTTCTTGTATCAAACTTTGAACATGATCTTGTTTATACTTGCATCGTAATTTTCCTTGCATAGGTTTCTATCTCACGCTTCGGATGACATGTAGTGTACATTTATTGGCTCATCACTTTGTCTTGTCTCTTCTTTAAGCAATGCTTCCGTAAGTGGTTTAATGTGTTTGGTAATACTTAGAAGCATCTATGTTTCTAATTTAACACTCAATGTCCAATCAATCTAGGTGAAGAATATCCATAACCGAAGATTTAATTTAAAAAACAAAAAATAATAATAAATACATATGAATTATGGATACATATGAATTAAGGAAACGAATGTTCTTAAATGGACATGCTTCAAATAAGCCTAACTTATAATTTTTTTAATGTAAACTGCTAATTACACACAATACAAAATAAATGTTGAGCGTTAAAATAAAAAGTTTTCTGTATGACAGAAAAAATATGACGTCACGATGGTGGCCATCCACCATCAAATGCAAACATGCTGATTAAATACCGTATTTAAAAAAATTAATCGTAAAACAATATTCCAGTTATCGGTCCTGATTCATGTTAACAGTCAAACGCCTTACTGACACATTAACGGGAGGGAACCTTCATATTTATTTATATGGACAAAATATTACTTTATACTTTAAAATTTGCAGGTGCAGTTTGTGACCTTCAATATACGCTAATAATAATTTTGTTTGGTTCAGCCATGGCACAATCAATATTGTTCACAAACTCTTAGCAATTTTATGGTGATGCAATATATTGCCGGCTAGGTGGCTTGGTCGGCTTGGGTAAATTTAACCCAATTATTTCAGTTATGTTACAAATTATTAGGCACAGATTTTCTAATAAATTAGTTTCATTCAGAACACTGTCAAAATAATTATAATGCGTAAATAGTTATCACAAGTTCGGACGGGTCCTTGAGAATGCTGCTTTTATATACTACTTCCATATTTTGAATAAAATTATCACGACTCAACAATTCAGAATTTCTTAAACGAAAACTAAAAAAATTCATTGGTATTCACACAGGTTGTCAAATGAAGTTTGGTTTCAGACTTCAAAATAAGTCGTAATAGATTTTTTATTGCTAATTTAAAACCTTATTTCATATTAAAACACTAAATATTTTTGTATTGTTTTACTCTGCTCTCTCGAAAATAAAATTTAAATTAAAATCTACATCGGAAATATGGCTTTAAATTTTTTTTATTTCATTTCTATTTTTGTTGAAGCTACTTCACAGAAAAAAAAAATTGTTGAAAAATGAGTCGCAATTAAAAGCGGTATCATAAGCAAACAGGACAAGAAATGAAAATGAAGCCGCTTCTTGACAACCCGTATGGAATAGCTCATTGACACTGCCAACACTTTGTAATTTGTAACCCGATTTTTTGGGTACCACTAAATATTTGTTCTTTTGATTCTAGACAGCTTTTTTCAATTTGTGCAATTTAAAATTTAAAATTTATTTTTTTTAAATTGCCATAAATAACTTAGATTTACCATAATTATAATCTACGTATTACAAAAAAAAAAAATCAATTATGAAAGTTGGATAGGTCTGGTAATATCGATGTTCTGTGATATTGCAAGAAAACTATAGAAATTTTATGATAGATTTTTTTGTTATACTTAGATTATAATTAAATTTAAATTATTTATCTTAAAGAAAAATTAAAAATAAATTTTAAATTGGATAAATTTGAAAAGGCTATCTCGAACTCAACCCGACTGTTTTTCACAAAATCACAGCTACTATCAATAAAGAAGAAATGTGAAAAAACTTCTTTGTTTGTCATAAAGTATGTTCTTTTAACGAAAGCTGTCCAATTTTTATGGTACAATTGAAAATTTTTTAGTTTGAGTCGTTTTTGTAAAGTCACATGATTTTTTTTAAAATATGTATAAAATTAATATCGTGGTAATTAAAATCTTCCATTTGAAAGATTTAAAACGAAAAGAAACCATCGATAAGATGAAAACATTGGCAGATGAACAATCATGCAACCATTTATAATTGGGTAAATCAAGTTAAACGTCGCCAATCACAAGTAATGCTGAACGTTCAAGATTGCTGATATTGTAAACATCTCATATGGACGTGTACCCAACACCATACACGATGAATTGCTTATGAAAAAGTTGCCAGCAAGATGGCTGCCGAGTTTCTTAACTAATGTTCAAAAAATTAATTAAATGAATTTCTAAGCAATGTTTGGAGATGTCTCAGCGTAACCCTAAGAAGGGAAATCCATCACAGGTGAATATTGTACATTATTATTAGCGGTTTGCTAATAATAATGCTCTTCCATCATGACAATCCCGGGGGTCTAATTGATAACGGGATATCCCGGGATAAAAGTAATGTATCCCGGGAAAACCTTTTTATTTATTTTTTGCTTAATTTAATTTCTTATATTTTTGAGCTTCCCTTTTTATTTTGTACATGTGTACAATTTTTTTTTAATTTGTAAGCTAGTTTATTCATACACCTAAACGTGAACTGCACGTGCAAGTTTGAAACTTTGAAAAACGAGTTAGTTATTAATAGCTTATGGGATTTATTTAAAATAACTGAAATAATTGTTAAGTTAAATTTAAACATTTTACTGTATCAAAATCTAAATGTAAGTTGGAAAATTTTCTAAATGTGTATTTGTTTGGTAATAATATTTGTATCTAATTTATCGATTTATTTTATTGTACTATATTTAGACTACTACTATCAAAAATCGATTTAATTATTTTTTGAAAAAAAAATCTGGTATTATAATCATGTCGATAGTAAGTAGAGGATCCATAGTATGGCAATATTTTACCAAGGAAAACAATGCTGAAGGGGCCACTTGCAAAAAGTGCAATAGGAAGATAATGTGAAAGGAGTTTTCCACACGTGGGCTCCTTATTGTCATTTAAATAACGCCCACAAAGATTTGGGTAATAAACTAGAACATGAAGACGCTGGACAGGAGACAGGTAATCTGAAAAGAAAATTCACTACGTTTATCAAACAGCAAACTATTGAAGAGATTGTTTCGAAGCCAGCCACGGTCGAAAATCATTGTCTGCCAAAGGCATGGCACTACCAAAAAAAACCATCCCATGTCATGAATATAATAAAAAAACAATATGATTTAACAAAACAATGTGTGTGATTGGAAATAACTAAGCAAATTTCTAGTGCGACACGATTTTCTATTAAATGAACGAATATACATCTTTAAAAAATCGACGTTATTTAAATTTAAATTTACACTTATCAACCAAGATTTAATTTTGGAACCTGTGTTTGATGTCGAAAATAAATTGTCAGATTTCAATTTTTTAATGAAAACGCACATTATAGCAAGTGTAGCTGACGGGGCATCCGTAATGAAAAAGTTTTGGGCAGCTAAGCAGTATTGAGCACCAACTTTGTTATGCACATGGGCTTCATTAAGAAGTGTGATATCCTTTATTAAAAGGCAAAACCCTCAGAGATGGTATGATGATATAATTGCATTCGATCAATTTGGCCAAAATGACTACTCATACAACTCAACAATTGTTAACTTCATTGCAATTAAGTAAATCGCGTAAATATTTCGCAAATGACGTTTTCGAAAATATTCGAAAAGTAGTTCGAATATTTCGTTAATCATCTTTTAAAATAAAATCTTACAAAAGTATGTAAAATTAATATTCCATAAGGACCTTAAGTTGATAGTGGATGTAAAAATAAGATGGAACAGTCTTGTTGCGATGCTAAGGAGATTCCTTGAATTAAAAACATGTATATTAAAGGCAATGATCGATTTAAAAAAATCTACTGCTTTACTTGACGCAGAAGGCGTATTCATATTTATCTTCAACGACATAGCTAAGGAGAAAAATTAGTTTTCTACTATAACATGCTTCAATCTGTGCAGCAAAGAATTCAAGAACGAAGAAATATAATAGCCCGCCAAATTATAATTGTGAATCGGAAGATATCAATTCCAAATTGATCTTGCGCTCCAAGTATGCATTACATGCAACAGCTAAAACACTTTTCACTAGGCTATACATTGAGGATGCTAGTTATACTTCGGCATATATTCCAGTAATAGACGAGAGTCGTGGTAATGAAAATGACATTTCATTGTTACCTCAGCCAGTTGCCTCTACATCATTTAGCGAAGTTGCTTTAACACTTCAAGAAAACTCGGATGGTGCTATTTGTATTGTCAACCGAGTTTAAGGGGAAACTAGCACCCTACCTAGGTAACCATTACGATTTAAAAAACCTCAAAAATGAAATTAATATTTTCGAGACCACTGGAAAGCGTACTGAAAATTTAAATAATACATATTCAGCGTTAATGACCATCAAGCCAGCATCGATTGAATCGGAAAGAGCGTTTTCCGTGAAATCCCGGGATAAAATAATTTTTTACCGAGAATCGCGGGATTTTAAATTTATACGATAAATGAGAAACCCCACAATAAACAATCACATTCATCATGAAAAATAAGCAGAAGTTGCATAAATTGGGCTTCAAATTGTTAACCCATCCACCATATTCACATATCTAGCCCAATGTGACTTTTTCCTATTTCCAAACATGAAGACATTTGGGTCAAATGTTGAAATGATCATTCGTGTTTTAAAAAAGTTTCAATGAAATTGGAAACCCGCTGGAATAAGTGTTTCGAGCTAAAGCAGACTAATGCAGTGTGCCTCACACCGATTTTTTTGTCTTAATTTTCAACTAACTACCGTAGTAATTTCTTAAATCCGAGTGTTACCGGAAAATTTTGGATTCACTGGTCTATGAAAAGTTATAAGGCGTCTTTAGTACCACTATAACAACTTACAAAGTGTTAAAATTTTGACATTTGTTTTTAGTTTTAATCATTACGCTGATTATAATTTTCTTATCTGCCTCATATTTGTTTAACAAACAAATTATTTTTGACAGCTTATTAGTATATTACATACACGCACACCAACACATTAAGAGTATATTTCTTAAAAAATAAAGAAATAAAATAAAAATATGAAAGCCACCAAAATATGAAATAAAATATTACATTATTTTTTCCTGAATTATATCTTTGGAGCAAATAAAAATGGAGCGAAAAAAAAAATATTTTTGATAAATCATTCTTTAAAGCAGCAGCAAATAAAAAAAAAACAGAAAATTATTATGAAAAACATAACCATCTGTCATTTTAAGTACGCACAATATCAGAAGATGATCGAAAAGAAAGTTTTTTGCTATATTTTATTTGGTGTGCGCCTATATACAGTAAATAAAATTGTATATGTGTTTGTGTGTGTTTATATCTTCGATATTTTCCTTAAAAATATAGAAAATTAATAATAATAAAACAAACAAAATAAATTGGCATCATCAGTAAAGTCTTCATCTATACACTCGCCTTGTTGTTGTTATATTATTTTTTTTTCATTTTTTTTTTTGCTTCCTTCTTCGATTATGCTTTATTTGTTTATTTATTATCGATAACACAGAAACTGTAACAGAAATCATTTGATTTATCTTTTTTTAGGCACTTTAGAGCAAATAAAGAAAAAAAGCTATCATTTGTTTTGATTTAAAAAAAATAAAATAAAAAAAAAGCACAATGAAAAAAGAAAAACAGGAATAATAATTTATAATAAATTTTTCATTATTATTTTTGTTGTTTTATTCGTGCTTTTTGTAAATGTGTGCGTGTGCTCCATGTGCCCTGCCGCATATTATATACAACAAGGCGTCAGAAAGGATAAGTTTAGTAAATGAGACAATTTATTGCTATTGCTTTGATAAATTTATGACTTTGAATTGATGTCTGTTATGTCAAATACAGAAATCTAATATTAGATCGTATTGTGATTGGAAAGTTTAGTTTATAAAAACGTGTTCGGTTTTTCATAAATTTTCATTTTGTCTGTGTTTGGCATGGCGATTGGATAAAGTATTAGATTTAAATCGTTTTGTTATAATTTACTATTATAAGTGATACTTAGTGTAAAATTATACTACGGATAGTACAATTGTCAATGTTTGTACGATGAAATCAATGGTCAATAATACCTAAAGAAATATAAAGCACCAAAAGTGATTCAAATAAAGTTATTAACTTACTACGAGACAGAAATTGTTCATGTCGAATATTTTTCTAATTGGTCGAAAATAATAACGTCCTTCAATACTTTCTTAATATATTTAATTAATAATAATTCTATATATTAGTATTAGTAAGCAACTGATTCTTTTAATACATTTGTTGGACGCTTGAGATGACTGATTGGTTAATCAGCGTTTACAACTATATCAACATTTGTTTCATAATTAGACATGTTTTCACTTGCGGTTTACCGAATGAGGCAGCTTTCAAAGAAGCTTTTAGTTTTTGCAAATATTTTGATGATTTGAAGTATAAAGGTAAGATTTACGAATGCAAGATTAGAAAAAATATTGTAAATAAAACTGGTAACTAAATTTTTAAACAGTTTTTTAAATTTTCGCAAATCTGACAAATTCTGAGAAAAAAAAAATCTTTATTTCACCAAAATTCGACATTTCTAAAGACCATATGAATTGCCTATTCGGAATGGCACTACATACATAAACTGTTCTATTAATTGGGCGATCCTTGCGACATTTGATGGAAATCTGTATACGCGATGATGTTGAAAAGTTTTACATTTACAATAACGATAAAGAAATAGAAGATTCATATAAATTTAAAGATTAAAATTTCAACAAGGGTTGACTTTGTTGGTTTTCTGAACTGTTGGCAGGATAATGATTTTTAATTTATGCAACACCGTTTTCCCAAAAGTCCGGTAAGTTTATTTGTTCACTTTATAAATCAAGTCTGGTATATTCGAGTTCTTTGTGTACAATCAGGGCCAAAAAATCGGAGTGCCTGAGAAACCAGAAGCGAGGATTAATTTTAGAATTCATTATGTCTTCAATTTCGATAAATTTAAACGTATCTGAACGAGTTTTATGAAACCCTTTTGACACTAGCAAAACTTTTTAAGTGATTTTCAAAAACCATAAATCGTTTAGTTATTTAATTTTATTTATTAAATAAGTTCCCATTTTATTGTTTCTAACAATTTTCTTCTATTTAGATATTTTGAGCACTGGAAGTTTTAAAGGCTTAACGACTTATAAAATAGTTCTCAAAGAACTGCAGCTTTATTTTGAGATTTTAGAAAATGGCGTCTGATAAACATAAAGGATCTCATTATAAGAGCCAAACCATTTGGAAATCTCAAAAATCTTACTAAAATAATTTTGAAACAATTTTTCAAAGTTTTCTAAAATCAGTTAAACAACTATTTTTGGTTAAACAGTTTGTTGCTGAAACTGAATCTAACAATTTTTTTTGAATATTTTTAATCTCTTTATAAGTCACGTTAAAACAGAGGTTTTTTTTTGTTACAGTTTGTTTGAAACTAAGAACAAATAGGTTTGTCACCGCTAAATAAACTTGAAAGTAGTTTTTATTCAAATTTTATAACGTCTTTAAAACCGTTAAAAAACTCTTTAATTTTTTCTAAATAAACTAAAATTGCATACGAAAAATAAAATCGGATGGTATTTAAAAACGCAACCAAAAACTGTATCTGCTACGGTTTTGTAACGTATCGGAAACGTGTCTGAAATAATTTCAAAAACTTTTTTGTTTTAATACCGAGGTTTCGTATTGGTTCTAAAATGTATTTGAAACCAAAAAATGGAGTAGTGAATATGTTGTACCCAAAACCCGACTTTGTTTTAGAACGCATATTAAAATAGATCTCAAACACAACACTTGAGTTTCCATAATGCGAACTATAAACATACCGGACTTTTGGTCAACAAGGTCAACCTTAATTAAAATGAAGGTGAGCATATTTAGTGGCCAACAACCAACATTCCTATACGACGAATGTTCAGAAATTTCAAAAACGCAACACTTGATTTCTCAGGCGAAAAATACAATTTAACATTATTTTTTTGTAAAATTGTCTTTTATAATTAAAAACATTATCACTGGTTAAATTTTCAAAAACCAACTACGTCAACCCCTGTTGATTGAAAATTTAAATAAATTTAAATCTTTAAATCTTTCAATGCTTTATCGTTTTTTAGAAATGTTAAACTTTTTAACATCATTGCAAAAATTTAAGAAGTTTTTAGCTGCCACTTCCTTTACGCAGATTTAAACAAAATTTCGCTCGTAATGAAATTCGGTTTGGAGTTCGTATGAAGTTTTAGTCAATGTGCCTATACCTAAGAAATGCGTAATTTTGGTGAAACAAAATTATTTTTTATTAAAACTCGTAATTTCCGGTAAAATTTTAAAAATGATCTGAACTAATTTTATTTCCAATTTAATTTAAAATCAAAATATTTGCAAAAAAAAACTTCTATAAAAGCTGCTGCTTGCGGTAAAACGACGACAGCCAAAAGTCACCGGGATCTCCCAATTTAGGGAAACAGCTTAAGTATTAATTTTGATTCCGATCAATCAATCCGTACAGAGACGGAATTTTTTTCAAATAATCATCATTTGTCAAAAATCATCATTTCCGCTTATTTTGAAAAATTCAACCTTGTCGGAATTTTTGCAACATTAATTTTCAATATCTTACTTCCAAGTCATTTTTCTCATAGATAGTATTGTTTTCAAAATATTTGCAATTAACGAAAAGCTCGTATGAAAGCTGACAATTCCGATGGATATGATTTTTGCCAAAGATTATTTGGTCTCCCATTTTATGGAAATTATTTAGTATGAATTCTCTTTGGTATCATCCAACCCGTACATGGGATGTACGGGGACAAACATTTTATAGAAAAATAGTTTTTATCATAAATTGTCATTTCCGCCTAACATTTAGAAAACTGATCTGGATCGGTATTTTTTAAAATCTTTTAGATCTCAATCGATTTATCTTAAACGAAATACTCTTCAAAAGTACATGCAAAAAACCAAAAAGCTCATATTGAAGCAATCACTCCTGGTTGAAAACCCGAAAGCTCCAATGAAAGGTATCTCTGTCGGTGGAGCAATTTCTGCTAAAACTGTAAGTTTAAGTGTAAGTTTTACGGGACCAAATTTTTACTGATAAACAGTTTGCAAAAAATCAGCATTTGCGCTTAATTTATGAAATTTTGATCTGGACTGGTATTATTGTAAATTTAATTTAGAATCTTTTGGTCTATAGTACATTTTTCATAATTAACACTATACTTTTTAAAACATTTACCAAACAAAAAGAAGCTCCTATGGACGCTGTCACATCCGATAGAATAATTTCAATCAAAATTCACTGGGATTTCCAAATTTAGGGAAATGGTTTGAGATTTACAGGGCTGATTTTTTGTTAAAAACAGTTTCGTGTAAAAAAGCATTTTCTAAGCTTAAATTCTGGTTAACTTATCTGAACCGGGATTATAAAATAAATATTGATCTTTCAGTTCAAAGTCGTTTTTGTCATAAATGATACACTTTTCAAATTTGCAGAAAAAGAAAAAAGCTCCTATGGAACTTGTCGCTTCTGGTAGAGTAATTTCTGCCAAAAGTCAATGAGATGCCCTAATTTTCACAGAAATTTTTAGGGTACAATTACGTCCTGACCAATTGGGTGGTCTGAACTGTTCAGTGCTAATTTTTTGTAGAAAAATTGCTTTTCTGAAGAAACTTTTCAAAATATTTACAAAAAAAATAAAAAGCTCTTTAGAAACTGCCAGCTTCGGCGGCAAAATAAAAATCTTCTTTAAAAGTTGTCTAGGATCTCCGAATTACGGGAATTTCTCTATATATGAAGTTTCATTCCTATCGATACATCCATCTGATCTGGGCTGTATGTTCAGAACCGAATTTTTATTCAAAAATGGTTTTTGTCAAAAATCGCAATTTCCGCTTAAATGTTGCAAAGCTCATCTTGAACGGTATTGTTGCAAATTTATTTAGAATGTTTTAATTCATGGTTGCTTTTCTAGAAAATGATATACTTTTAAAATTATTTGCAAGAAACAAAAAGCTCCTATGTAAGGTCTCACTTCTATTTTGAAACTACTATGAAAAAAATGGTTTTTAAAAAATGTATGTAAGTGCGGGCGTACATGTGTGGTGTCTTACAAACTAACTGTGTGTTGCTTCTCTTCTGCGCATACGAATTGACTGATCGGGATTTTCAGATAATTTGGGATATATCAAAGATTTATGGTTGTAATCGGTCTACCGGAAGTGGCAGCCTCTTTAGAAGGTTTTTCGTTTTTATTACAAAAAATTTTACTAGCTACAATATGCTAAAAGTCGGTCCACATCAGTTTTCCAAATTTTAAGCGGAAAATACGATTTATGACAAAAATTTGAATTTAACAAATATTCGACCATTGTCCAGACGAATTAAATAATTGATCGCTTCCATATGAGCTTTTTCATTTTCTCAAATGTTTTAAAAAGTATGAAATTTACGAGAAAACGATTTTGAACTAAAAAAATTGATTGTCCGAGATGACAGCTTTCATATTTTTTGTAAATATTAAAAAAAAATAGCATTTACGAAAAACAATAAGAATAAAAAAAAAATAAAACAAATTTCAAACAAAACTAGTTCAGATAAGCAAGCTTTTTCATTTTTTTCATTGATATTGAAAAATTTAACATTTCCCAAAATTCGCTCGTTCTTATGCACGTTTTTACCATAATTAAATCTATATAAGAGAGCTAAATCACAGAACCACAGAAATCAAAGCTCACATCTCACCTCACATATCTCAGCAATAAAAAATCATCAGTCAAACGTATTCAGGAGTAAAGTTGATCGCGAGAGCCATCATAACGTTAAGTGCAAAAAATGACTTAAGTTGCTTCTGTGTTTATTAAAATAAATATTTGCTTAGCGCTCGTTTATTATTGGAGTAGAATCGACCATGGGTATAGGTGCATTAATGTATAACAAAAAACACTGTACTCGAATGAAAAAATATGGAAACTACACAGTTTAATAATATTATGATATTAAAGAGATCCTCATGTCTGTCTTACAGCTTTAATCTAAATGCAATCTAAAACATTTCCCAATTTATACATTTTTATCATTACAAGTAATCGAAATGTTTATTTACGAGCTTTTAGTACACAAACAATTCCTTCAATACACAATCGTCTGCACGAAATAACATTAAATGATTTATAACTTTATATCTACAAAGATAGGCATCATCATACGCATAATCATAATATAGTCATTATACATTAATTGTATAACGAGTCTGAACGAACAAGGCATCATGTTCAGACAATATGCAATAAAAACATTCACGCGATATCATAAAAGTTAGTCAAACAATAAAAGCCACATTTATATCGTTCATACCCACCTCCGTACACGAAATTATATAATAGTTTTTCAATGATATTTGTAAGCAAATAAAATCAAATCACCCTGCTAATTTTTAAAAGTTAGAAAATCATAATCCTGGCAAAAAGTGTATTTATCAATAAATATTGAATTTCACCACCCTCATGTTCATGTACCATATTTGGATTATACTCACCTTTTATAAGGTAATTTTCCAGTTTTTCATATTTTCATTTTGCTTTAAATTAGTTCATTATTATTAAAAGTTGTATAAGGTTTTTAATTTTTATCGTATAGATTAAACAACAAATATTTGACATTATTCGACATGAAAAGTTATGAACATTATGAGGAGGAGAAAAGTGGCACGATGTTTGGCATTTAATATTTGAAAATTAAAATTCTTAATATCGGTTTGTTATCGGTTTTGCATAAATCTTGATAAATTCTTTCGTTGGAATTTTAATTTTATATCAATTAACGATTATAAATTTATTGGTGACATATCAAATTCTGATTTATACTTCTGTTTAGAAAAAAATATTTCAATTCGAGTGGTATGGAAAATAAAAAGGCAATTCCATCTAGGTATTTGTCGCGTTGTTACATATTATGTAATTAAAATAGTAATGAATATGCAGCATATGGTATATCTATCTACATTACACGTATACGTATAGCCGAAAGCAAAAAAAACTTAAAACGAGAAGATGTAGCTAATATTTAAATTAAAATGAATTACATTTTAATTATATGAACACACCGCAGTGCAATGCGGATGTATAAAATAAATAATTTTAACGTTAATCATTAAATTTTTATTAAGCATTTACAAAGCAACGTTTTTATGAACTGGAGATTTACTGAATTTTTCGTACTATTTCAACCCGATAAACAGATGAAGTAAAAATAAAATCGGTCACATGACTAAAATAAAATAAAGCAAAAGCAGCGAGTAATGAAGATGATACATAAAAAAATAATCATAAAATGAAAAGTTTAAAATAAGAATGAAAACACGGGAAATTTTTTTACGAACAAAATAAATTAACTCATATCTGATTTAATGATAAAATGTTTCACCATACCACAGGTATGAGGCCAAAGTCACGTATATTCTGCTTGGCCACGAAGAAAATGATTTTAATGGTCGTCGGCAGATCATTACTATAAAATTGGCTTATAACTCAATCGTAGAAAATAGTTGTCAATAAAATGTTAAGGTAAATTATTTCATAGGGATCCCACAAAATAAATACCAAACGAGCTAATTTATAATAATACAATTTCAGCGTTGCTTAATGGCATTTTTTGTTTTTCAGGGATAAAAGTCATACCTATTTTCATATACAGGCCAAGTAAGTCCAAGAGTCTTTATCTACATGGCCATGAATCTGAAAGTTAATTCGCATTGTCTCCCAAATAGCTACAATAATTATTTATTTTTTGATCATCAAATTAGGAAGAGAAAGAATAAAGATAAAAAGTGATGCCGTTTTTTGTGTTGCAAAGGAACAGTTACTTGGCAAAAAAATTATTTCGTTTGAAAATCCGCTGTTAGTAAAATGTAAAATCCATAACAAATTATTATTGGCCATAACCTAACGAGGTTATCAGAACTTCGATCTAGAAATTGACAATCCCGAAAAATTCACTGCAAATTAGGAAACATCGCAAATTTCCGGTAAGAAAATTGGTTGCAAAATAACTGACGAAACTGTTAATTTATTGATACACATATACCCAAATTATTATCACCTCATACGAAATTCAAGGTAATCTGATTTTCAAAGCCCAAACTGTAACGTTTTGTGTAGTTGACACGTGATTAGCGTAGATATCGACCAATCCAAGGAATTCGTGCAATAAAAATTGTATATGCACTGAAAACACGCATTTTGTTACTACCTGCGAACCCATTTCAACAAAATATGAATTACGAGTATTTGTTTGACCTCCGGAGTTGTTTTGATTTTAGAATTAGTATTTTATTGAAGAATTTCACTCTCGTTTGTGACTTTAAAAAGTGAAAGTGGTTTTAGTAATATTAGTAAAATTTAGGCCAAAATTTACCCAGTACTCGCACTATCAGAACTTCATTGGTCTGAAAGTGACTAGAATATTTTAATTTTGTAATTTTGCGTAATTTTGTGTAATTTTGTGTAATTTTGTGTAATTTTGTGTAATTTTGTGTAATTTTGTGTAATTTTGTGTAATTTTGTGTAATTTTGTGTAATTTTGTGTAATTTTGTGTAATTTTGTGTAATTTTGTGTAATTTTGTGTAATTTTGTGTAATTTTGTGTAATTTTGTGTAATTTTGTGTAATTTTGTGTAATTTTGTGTAATTTTGTGTAATTTTGTGTAATTTTGTGTAATTTTAGGTAATTTTAGGTAATTTTGTGTAATTTTGTGTAATTTTGTGTAATTTTGTGTAATTTTGTGTAATTTTGTGTAATTTTGTGTAATTTTGTGTAATTTTGTGTAATTTTGTAATTTTGTAATTTTGTAATTTTGTAATTTTGTAATTTTGTAATTTTGTAATTTTGTAATTTTGTAATTTTGTAATTTTGTAATTTTGTAATTTTGTAATTTTGTAATTTTGTAATTTTGTAATTTTGTAATTTTGTAATTTTGTAATTTTGTAATTTTGTAATTTTGTAATTTTGTAATTTTGTAATTTTGTAATTTTGTAATTTTGTAATTTTGTAATTTTGTAATTTTGTAATTTTGTAATTTTGTAATTTTGTAATTTTGTAATTTTGTAATTTTGTAATTTTGTAATTTTGTAATTTTGTAATTTTGTAATTTTGTAATTTTGTAATTTTGTAATTTTGTAATTTTGTAATTTTGTAATTTTGTAATTTTGTAATTTTGTAATTTTGTAATTTTGTAATTTTGTAATTTTGTAATTTTGTAATTTTGTAATTTTGTAATTTTGTAATTTTGTAATTTTGTAATTTTGTAATTTTGTAATTTTGTAATTTTGTAATTTTGTAATTTTGTAATTTTGTAATTTTGTAATTTTGTAATTTTGTAATTTTGTAATTTTGTAATTTTGTAATTTTGTAATTTTGTAATTTTGTAATTTTGTAATTTTGTAATTTTGTAATTTTGTAATTTTGTAATTTTGTAATTTTGTAATTTTGTAATTTTGTAATTTTGTAATTTTGTAATTTTGTAATTTTGTAATTTTGTAATTTTGTAATTTTGTAATTTTGTAATTTTGTAATTTTGTAATTTTGTAATTTTGTAATTTTGTAATTTTGTAATTTTGTAATTTTGTAATTTTGTAATTTTGTAATTTTGTAATTTTGTAATTTTGTAATTTTGTAATTTTGTAATTTTGTAATTTTGTAATTTTGTAATTTTGTAATTTTGTAATTTTGTAATTTTGTAATTTTGTAATTTTGTAATTTTGTAATTTTGTAATTTTGTAATTTTGTAATTTTGTAATTTTGTAATTTTGTAATTTTGTAATTTTGTAATTTTGTAATTTTGTAATTTTGTAATTTTGTAATTTTGTAATTTTGTAATTTTGTAATTTTGTAATTTTGTAATTTTGTAATTTTGTAATTTTGTAATTTTGTAATTTTGTAATTTTGTAATTTTGTAATTTTGTAATTTTGTAATTTTGTAATTTTGTAATTTTGTAATTTTGTAATTTTGTAATTTTGTAATTTTGTAATTTTGTAATTTTGTAATTTTGTAATTTTGTAATTTTGTAATTTTGTAATTTTGTAATTTTGTAATTTTGTAATTTTGTAATTTTGTAATTTTGTAATTTTGTAATTTTGTAATTTTGTAATTTTGTAATTTTGTAATTTTGTAATTTTGTAATTTTGTAATTTTGTAATTTTGTAATTTTGTAATTTTGTAATTTTGTAATTTTGTAATTTTGTAATTTTGTAATTTTGTAATTTTGTAATTTTGTAATTTTGTAATTTTGTAATTTTGTAATTTTGTAATTTTGTAATTTTGTAATTTTGTAATTTTGTAATTTTGTAATTTTGTAATTTTGTAATTTTGTAGTTTCGTAATTTTGTAATTTTAGAATTTTAGAATTAAAGAATTTTAGAAATGTAGAATTTTAGAATTTTAGAATTTTAGAATTTTAGAATTTTAGAATTTTAGAATTTTAGAATTTTAGAATTTTAGAATTTTAGAATTTTAGAATTTTAGAATTTTAGAATTTTAGAATTTTAGAATTTTAGAATTTTAGAATTTTAGAATTTTAGAATTTTAGAATTTTAGAATTTTAGAATTTTAGACTTTTAGACTTTTAGACTTTTAGAATTTTAGAATTTTAGAATTTTAGAATTTTAGAATTTTAGAATTTTAGAATTTTAGAATTTTAGAATTTTAGAATTTTAGAATTTTAGAATTTTAGACTTTTAGAATTTTAGAATTTTAGAATTTTAGAATTTTAGAATTTTAGAATTTTAGAATTTTAGAATTTTAGAATTTTAGAATTTTAGAATTTTAGAATTTTAGAATTTTAGAATTTTAGAATTTTAGAATTTTAGAATTTTAGAATTTTAGAATTTTAGAATTTTAGAATTTTAGAATTTTAGAATTTTAGAATTTTAGAATTTTAGAATTTTAGAATTTTAGAATTTTAGAATTTTAGAATTTTAGAATTTTAGAATTTTAGAATTTTAGAATTTTAGAATTTTAGAATTTTAGAATTTTAGAATTTTAGAATTTTAGAATTTTAGAATTTTAGAATTTTAGAATTTTAGAATTTTAGAATTTTAGAATTTTAGAATTTTAGAATTTTAGAATTTTAGAATTTTAGAATTTTAGAATTTTAGAATTTTAGAATTTTAGAATTTTAGAATTTTAGAATTTTAGAATTTTAGAATTTTAGAATTTTAGAATTTTAGAATTTTAGAATTTTAGAATTTTAGAATTTTAGAATTTTAGAATTTTAGAATTTTAGAATTTTAGAATTTTAGAATTTTAGAATTTTAGAATTTTAGAATTTTAGAATTTTAGAATTTTAGAATTTTAAAATTTTAAAATTTTAAAATTTAAGAATTATAAAATTTTAGATTTTTAGAATTTTAGAATTTTAATATTTTAGAATTTTAGTATTATAAAATTTAAGAACTTTAGAGTTTCTAAAATTTAGAATTTTTTTGATTTTAGATTTTTTTATTTGAAAATTAGAATTTTTATCTATTCAAAACAAAGTAATTTTTGAGTAATTGTAATATTCTCACCAATAGAAATGTGCAACAGAATTCTTTTTAAGTTATTGCCTCGAGTGAAACGCAAGA
Source organism: Nephrotoma flavescens (assembly GCA_932526605.1). Classification (NCBI taxonomy): domain Eukaryota; kingdom Metazoa; phylum Arthropoda; class Insecta; order Diptera; family Tipulidae; genus Nephrotoma; species Nephrotoma flavescens. The sequence continues at coordinate 299,468,366 of OW052221.1, forward strand.
ATGCAGATTCAAAGCATTTAATCCGCCAATCCAATCAAAGTTGGTACAACACATATAATATTAAAAACAGGTTCAAATATCTGTAAACTTTGTATTGAATGCTTACATAGGCAAATTCAATCGACTTCAATCAAACGATAAAATTTTTATTTGTGTTCGTATTTTTATCAAAATCAGCGACATGGCATGAATCATTTCCGTTTTATCACAGTACATGTATGCATGTATGTATGTATCGCTATATAGAAAGAATAAAATATGTCCTAGGATAAATCAATGAAACTGTCGTACAATTTTTTTTATTGTATCTGTTGTTCTCTTTTTTGGTTTTTAATAAAAAGTTTAACATACAACTACAACAAGCGTATATAAGGCATAAATCAAAAAAGAAAATGTTTTTCCAATTTTTTATGTGAAACGAATAACAACAATAGCAGCAGCAGCAGCAGCACCAAATATATACAGACAGATTGTTTTCAAGTTGTTTTATGTATTTTGAATTGTGTGGTAGGAATTTGAGATGAAGGCAATTGAAGAAAGCTCATTCATCTCGATAAAAAAACAAAACAAAATTCGAGTACATTGTTTTGCCTCGTTATTTTTTTTATCAATTTTATTGTTTTATTGCTTTACCCACAAATAATCTAACGGCTATAAAAAAACTGGAAAATGTTTATTTCCATTTTCAATTTTAATGTTTGTTTTATATTGGCTTGTGGAAATTGAATGTTACATGTATGAAAATGTAGATACGTAAACCAAAATTAAGAGATTGGTTTTGATGTTGAAAATTGGCTGAATGCTTTTCGCATATGTAGAATAAATTTAGATTTGATTTTTTTTAGATTGTGGTGGTGAAGTTTGGTTTCTATTTTACAGTGCGAGTGTGGTTTATATTTGCGGTTTCATGGTAACATTCTATAATTAATTAATTTTAAATGTTGTTAAAATACCTCAGTTAAATAGATCTTACCAATTCATAAAATATGAAGAGGGGCAAAAAAACAAAAGCATTTAAGGTAAATCCTCAACCTTAATTCACTGGAACCCCAGTTTTCTGATTAATTATCATCTCTATGTTATTTCGGAAACATATGTCATTTTTTGAGACTTTTACATTTCACACTTTAAAATATTGTTGTTATTTTTCTAAATGTCTTCATGTTTTTCATATCCAAAATGATGAATGAAAAATTGTTTAAAGATACGTAATTTTCTTTTAAATTGTATTACAAAAATAATATTTTTTTTAAGGTTGACTTTATAATTAATAACTGTCATTTTATATAAAATAACAAAATCCCGTACTTTCCTTTTTCTCAAATACTCATTTGTGTTGCCTCATATTCCCCCATTCTACTTTTGTGTGTTGTTTACGTATTCCAAGGGTAAACCCAACATAAGAAAAATTATTGTTTTAATGAAAAATAAGTTGGGACTTTCTCGAAAATAAATTATATAAACGATTTTCCGATTTACATTTATTTAAATTTTTTATTTTACACTTTCAACGTTGTCAAATATGAGCGGCATTTCCGAATCACTTGAGCTTGCCTGCGTCATTTTAGTCATACTTGGTGAGTCAATTGCATCGCCAAGCAACAACGATGATTTTGATCTGTGTTTCTTATAGAAATCTTCAATTTTATATGGCTGATAGAATAAGTGCAAATCGGTATGCTCCGTAAAGCCGGCTTCGTGTAATACTTTTGGAGGTGGTAGTGGTTTAAAACAATGAATTACTTCTTTTCGTTTTGCACGAGGTGGTAGAAGATGATACGGAAATGCGCTTAATGGGAATTCACCTGGTGCAAGATCTGGCAGTGGCTTATTTTTACACACATAATGGGGCAGTAGAATTTTTTTCTTCGGTACAACTAATTCTGACACATCAACGTCTTTAAATCGTGGTAAACCGCTCATGAAACAAATTCGTTTATTGACACGTAACTTGGTACGTTTTTTTTCGCGTTCGGTTGTATTAAACCGGATTTTCGATGGTTTCATAAAATTTATCTCATACTTAAGCAAGTGCTCCATAAATAAGTGAGTCCGTTTTGGTCGCGAAATCATTCGAAGATATTTGGCCGTATCAAAAATTGGAATATGTTTTTCGCCTTTCTTACTGACATAGTTGCACTTACCAACTATTCTTACAATTTTTGATTTAAAAACCCAGACCCATCCGTGGCCAGATATATTGCGATTTTTCCCGAATTCGCAAGAACATTTACGACTTTTTCGCACTGCAGATTGGCATGGTTCATGCCAACGGCAAGGGCAGGCAATTTCATCTGGAGAATATCGGCCCGGTGCTGGTTTTATCTCCTGTTTTGGAGTGTATATGTGGTCCGATATTGGTACTGTCGTCATCGGATAAAAATGGCGGGCAAAAAAAGGTGCTGCCACACGCTTCGGAGATATAAAACTTTCTAAACAAAAATTCTTTGGGTAGTAATGTTCTGGACCAGGATCTTTAGGGTCTCGATAACACAACGATGGATCCAATAGCATAAATCTCAGTGTTGGTCGTTGTTTCTTACGGTTACCCTTACGGATTTTATACATAAAGTAATTACGGGGATGATTTAGGATTTCCATTATGCCGGGTAAATTATAAAAATCATTAACATTCGGCCCAAAAAATTGTTTCGGTTTAAAGTATCCCATCAACGTTTTCTCACTTCGCTCGCCAGTAAAACAGGCATACGGCCCTTTTTTACCGGTCGCCTTGTGAATTATATCCGCTACTCGAAAACCAACCAAATTGTAACGGTTTGGTGCAAGTAACCAATTCCTATCACGAGACATATCATTCGGTATTACTTTTGGATCCTTTGCACAGCCAAAATATGTAGGTTTTTCAAATTTTGGTCTCCTTACGACTGTAATTTTCAAACGTTAATAGCTTCAATTGATTTATCATCTGCATTAATTTACCTTTTGATTTAGGATGATAGATTCTGCGATAGTATGCCATTTCTTCTTTTAAAAATGGACACCATTTTGGATCGATATGCGTAATAATTGGAATTCCTGCAGGAACAAAAAACAATTTAATTGCCTCAACGCACCAAATAAATTATCAGCATACGTTTATTTAGAAAAAGTGGTAATTCATATTCCTCCGGGATATAAGCCATATTTTCTAATGTCTCTGTTTCAGTAAAAAATACGGACTGAACCCTATCTTTTGCTGCCATCTTTATGTGATTACTCTAAAACTATTTATGACCAAAAAATATTTATGTTTGTATCCTTCTATAAGATCACAGCGGTGCGATATTTTATTTTATTGTTTATTTTTGTTAAAAGCAAAAAGCTAAACCAATCGAAAGGAAAAAATTTGAACGGCATTAAACAAAAGAAAGAAAAATTTAAAATGAAATGAATGGAGAAAATGAAAAACTTACATATTTTTCATTGGCTATTTAGATTGAAATCAGGAGCGCGTTTCGTATTTCGTTTTGCAAGAGAAAAAAGGACAGTTTTGTTGTTGTCGTGTTGTGCTTTTGTGTTTTTGATTATTCAAGACAAAATAAATAAACAAACGTAAAATATCATTTGTCATAAAGATAAATCAGGAGAAAATAATACATTAAAAGGGACAACGGGAGAGATAATTTTAATTTGAATTTCGTGATTTAAAATTTATATTTTTTCGTCGTTCGTTGAACGTTTTGATTATCTGTGTGAACTAAAAGATTTGTATAGTTTGAACCTCACATTTTTTACATTCACTTACTCCATTAGGCAAGCACTGTAAATATTTTCTCGGTCTTTAAATTTTAATCTGAATATTTAACAAAAATTCTTGAACGTTTATTTTAAATTTCGAGTAATAAAGACGCTCAGTTTTTCCAAGTGCTAGTAAAGAAATATTGACGCCCTTATATTTTGTTCCATATACAAATTGGTTGAAATATAAAATTTTTGCATCGAATGCAATTTTATTGAATCATTCAACTTTAAATAAACTACAGATAAAAAAAAAATTGTTGTTTGGAAAACCAAACCGAGAAACCAAATATTATGTTAACACAAGAAGAATATTATATTCAGTAATTTTTGTGCTTTCATTTTCTTTTTTGAGAAAAACTTTTTTTTTATTTTGAAAATATGCGCATAAAAGTTTTGCTGAATTTAATATTTTAAATAACAGTTTTGTAAAAGATCCAGATAATGAAATTAAATATTGTTCGCTATCGAATGTTGTTTATGATTCGAAACAATAAGTATAATAGACAATGATAACTTAAGTTTATACGAAAGATAAAACTGGTCGTCGCACTTCTTTCTCATAAAAACCAAATTCATAATTACTTTTTTCTTATGAAAACATAAAATGGCAAATTCGATCAAGCATAATAACAACTTTAAAATATTTTCATAGGAGTCGGCTAAGTATAACTGTAATTTTCCTAATTTTTAGAATTTGATCGCTTTAATTCAATTATCTTGTATACGTTGAAAATTTCATAGCAGAAGTCTCTAATTGATGTTTTAAATTTCAGATTAAAGGATGAAACGCACGAAGCAGCAGCAGCGAACAGGAAATATAAATATTAGCATATTCGCTTGTGTAATGATGCAAAATATTAATTTGAGATAAGAGACAATAAGTTCCACACCCACCCTTTAGTAAAAAATAATGAAATATTAAAACAATTTTGGTAAATAGGTTTAAACTAATATAAGTTCAAATTGTAAAACAGTCATTTGATATTCTTTAAACTTATTTAGGTTTAAGCTTATTTAATTTTTTTCGATTTTAGTAAGCTAGTTTATAAAAGTTTTTTAGCCATGTATATGTCCAGATCGAAGAAAATGTTGCAAATGGCATTGATTGCTTACATCAACGTAAACGAAAGAATAGTTCAGGTAATTATTTGTACACCTTTTCATAAATTAATCTTAATTCATAAATCTTAAATTTCTTTTACAGAATATGAATCATCCTCGATTGATAAAAATAAATGCGTTTTTGTTGAAAGAGGGGTATTTAATCCAATAATGAAAAATGAACAGACCAGTAAACCATCCGCTTTATTAGAATTGCAGCTCAAAAACTGTGAACACAAAAAATGATAACCCAGAAGGTGAAATTATTTCTGAACCTTATTTTACTCATTTTACTAAGAAGATAATTAACTTGTAATACGAGTATTATGTCCGCCCGAAAATATTGAAGGTGAATTACATGATGAGGTCGAATCAAAATTACATTCGTCTACCAAATTTAAATTCATTGCCTAATTTGTTAAGTAGCGAGGATGATTGTAATAGCCGCATCGAGAGAATGGGAGTAATTTTGGAAAATAATTTGTCTCAAATGAAAACACAAAATCATATTCAGACAAGAAAAATTCGACTACAAAAACGAAATTTTGAGAAATTCTATAATACTGCCACAGGGAAAAAAGCCGATGATAGAGCTAACTCCTTGTATACACGGAAATGTATTGATTAGCGAAGAACATCAACTACTTATTTTTGAAGAATATTGGACGCTCGGTGAATATAATTTGAGAAGATTGTATGTTTGCGGATATATTTCTGTTGAAAATAAAAACACACAAAGTCTTGTTAATTTCGGAAATAAGCAACGAAATCGTGAATATACATATAAATACCACTTAAAAGTTAACGAGCATACGCATCAAGTTTGTCAGAAATGCTTTAAACATACCTTACGCGAGACTGATAAATTTTCAAAAACTATCATTAAACACAAAATTAATTCACCGAAAATTACAATCGATATGGATAGAGGATTTCGAATATCGCATATTACAAACGATACTTAAGTGTTTACAATTTAACCATTCATGATGGCACCATCGAGGCAGCACATTGCTATAATATGTGGCATGAAGGTTCAACTGGCCGTGGTTCTAATGAGATATGAGATCATGTCTCTTCAAACATATTAGTTCTCTCTCAGAATCGTACAAGTCTTTAATTTTATACAGAGACAATTGTTGTTTTATACAGAGACAATTGTTGATGATGATGTTAATGGCCAACATAAAAGTCGGGATCGAAACTATTAATCATAAATTTCTTGAAGTTGGGCACACCCATATGGAATGCAATCAAGATGACCAATAATCAAACGCCGAAAGAAAAACACTGGTATACAAATTCAACATCCACAAGAGTGGTATCAATTTGTCCGAAGCTGCAGCACCACAAACAAAAAAAGGTTTGAGGTCAATGAAATGGATTCCAAAATGAGAGACTTCAAAACGTTTTTCAATGAAAAGTTCGAGATTCGAAAAGTGGACAATTTAAAAAATCAAGTGAATTGGAGACAAATTAAATGGTTGCGTTTTACCAAAAATTTTGATAAAATTTTATAGAAAAGTTCACTACAGGTAGGAGAATCAAAACTTCCAATTCGAAATTTTTAAATAATTTTTTCTTCTTAATCACAGGTCAATGAACCATTTTTGGAAATTAATATATCAAAAAGAGGTGTAACGGCGGTGAAATTGGACGACGTTTATAGGCTTACAGAACCAAATTTAATAACGGCCACAAAAAAGAGGATCTCATAGATTTAATGCTTTAATTGATACCCAATATTTTAATTTCTATACGTCGTTAGAAACAAAAAAACAACCATATTGATAACAACGAAACTGATTTTATTGAAGATCAAGAAGATGATTTAGATTAAAAAATACAACGAAAAAATGTACTATGAAAACTTAACAATTTTTAATTTTTCAAATTCAAACATGGACTAAATGTTTTATATTTTTTTTTATTTTTAAAATTACATCTTGTTTTGAACTTAGGAAATATATAAAATTTTACAAAACGGATTAACAATATTTAAAAATCTGTAATTTATAATTTAAATTATGAAATAAAGGCTTAATCTGAAATAAGAAAGTTTAATTTAAATTTACGATTTAGAAAATCGGCTAAGCTAACTAATTTTCAATTTCCCTCTAAAGCTCAGTACAATTATATTTTAAACTACATTGATTTCAAAGAGTTTTCAATTCTGAACGTTTTGGACCTGTTTAGTTATTTGAAAGTAAACGGGTTTTTTTTCAAAAATGCAATCAAAACTTAAAAATGGTATACTGAGAAATTGATAAATTTTATTTAAGCCCTTATTCCATGTGAGTCGAGAAATACACAAATACTAAACAAAAAACTAAAATAAATAAATATAAATGAAATATTGTAAAATATTGTGTTCGAAATTATATAGAGTCAGATTCATCGTTGCTTGGCCAGAAACAGGTTTAGACTGAAAAAGTTCCACTGATTCAATAATCGTTGAACCAAGCGCCAGACTACAGTGAAAACCATCATAAGTTCCACCTCAACATTAAACTTAATAAACACATTTTATTAAACACTTGATTTTTATTTCGCAAAATTATATTTTTGAATATTTTAATTAAAATTTTTTTTCAAGAAGTTTAAAGAATCACTCGATCGATTTCGACTTGTTATGTCATCATCAGGAGTATCTGTGTCTACGGCAAATAGCGTAAAGAGTACCAACATTAAACATTAAAAATCTGGTTAGCTACGACGTATAACCTATTATTAATTTGGTCATGAGGAGCAACCAACAATTCAGAGGTAAATACGATACCCAATACTCTGAAGCTTACTTCAATGATATTTCAAGAGCCCAGAGTTTTAATGGTGTATCAATTATGGTGTATCTAAAAAAATTATTATAAAGTGGTTATATGAATGCTGGGTTGTTGAGGTAGGTGATAAGAAATCATCACAGTTACCCCGTTGAATGAAAACCAATTACAGAGATAATGAAGACGAGGAATTCATCAAAATGAAAAGGTTAAAATCGATTAGCTCTATTTGCTTAACACAGCTAAACTCGTGGAATTAGCAGATCGTTTACTAAAGACCATGTCATAATCTCACGTTATGTCAGTATTAACTAACCTGGTTCATAATTAAATTGCAAGTTTCGGTCACAAAATATATTGATTATTAGACATTTTGATTCAGCAAAATCGGTTTAATGACGAATCCAAGAATTGTAAAACAAAATCCGCCCGATGGACTAAATTAAAATCAAAAAACTAAACAAATCTTTATAAACGGTGACTTGTGAAGGAATAATATCAAATTGTCTCATTAAAGTTTTTGATCGTACATCAGAAATTAATTTTTAATCGACACCGGAGCCGACATTTCTGTAATACCTGTAAATAGCAATGAGAGGACGAACATCGACATTAATCTTGAGCTTTTCACAACCAACGGATCAATAGGCTGAACTTTTGGTTGTCGAAGACGATCCACATGGACATTGATTTTACCAGATGCAACAATGGCTATTATACCTAGGCGCAGATTTAAACAAACACCCAGGTTTGTTGGTCGATATCCATAACAACCGCCTAGTCAACCAACTAACCTCTCGACGAGTATCAGAGATTGCTTAAACGTAAGAAATTCCAACATTAGGAGTAATCTTAGGAGGTCAAGGAGAATAAATTCGATGTCCAATATCCACTAAGAAATAGGCCATATCAAAACCCGAGTAGCATATTGCATCTGATCACAAAGAAGAATGGCGAATGGGGACCTTGTGGTTCGGGGATGTACAGTGTTTTCCACCATCGACTTAGTGCGTGCCTACATTAAATTTCGGTTGCAGAAGCACATGTTCCAAAAACCGCAATATCAACACCGTTCGGACAATTTGAATTAATTTTTTGAGACTTGTAAATTGCTACATACGCAATTACAAACCAGTTGCAACATTTAAAAGTTATGTGCGGGAGATTAAGTAATGCAGGTTTAGTACTTAACGCTGAAGAAAGCCATTTCGTAAAGGATAAAATTCAATTTGTGGGACGAAATTATTATTAACGATTTACTAAAATTCAAAAGAACAGAAAGTGTTAAACAGCTTAGATTATTTATGGGTATTTACTGTCAGTTAATCGTGGACAATTTATCGAAGAACAGTTTTCGCGTGGTCAGTTTAAAAATAAATCAAAATTAGTGGGATTCTTAAATGATTTTTGAATAAAATTCTGGAATATGGCCATGTGGGAAGGAACCCGGTAATTTCTTAACCGATTTTGATGAGATTGGGTATGTCGGATGGAAATGAGTTTCTTCAATGATTTTTGGAAGAAGTTCTGGAATATGGCCATGTGGGACGGAACTCGGTAGTTTTATAACCGATTATGATGAGAATTGGTATGTTGCATGGAAATGAAAGTCACGAACCTTTCGAACAAAGCGAAAGTTTGAACTCTGGACGAATTTATACTTAAAGAGCTTATATGGTCTGGGAGTTGGATACGTAACTCCAAAGTAGAGTTTGGCTTTTCCGTCCTAAAGCGAGTACTAATCAAGATGCGGCTAAACAATGGCCAAGATTCGTTCCAGGTGGTGGCTTTTACAGAACTTCTTCCAAAAATCATTTAAAAATTCCATTTCCATCCAACATTATTAAATCCCATCATAATCGGCTACGAAGTTACCAAGTTCTGTCCCAGATGGCCATGATCTATGGTAGCAAAATCGGTTTAATGACGAATCAAAGAATTGAAAAACAAAATTTACCTGATGCGGTGACTTGTGAAGGAATAATATCAAATTGTCTCATTAAAGTTTTTGATCGTACATCAGAAACTAATTTTTAATCGACACTTTTGGAATTTGTTTTGCTTTTTTTCTCTTTCAGAAGCGAAATTATTTTTTTATTATTCGGGGATTCATAGAAAATGTACTTTCCTTTCCTTATGAGTGTACTCGTATACATAACATGTATGTGTTTGTTATTCACAATAAATTCAATTATTTGATGTATAAAAAAATTATTTTCTGGTACATAATTTGAAAATAAATAAACGAGAATCCCAAGAAATAATGAAAACAATCGAAATTCTCGTAAAATTTCTAGTTTTAATGAGACATTCAATTATCCGGAATTTTCGATTATCCGGAATGCTCTCATCCCCCAAGCATTCCGGATAACAGGGATTTTACTATAACGTATACTACCGTTAAAGCCCTGTTATCCGGAATGGTAATAACCGGGATGAGTGCATTTCGGATAATCGAAAATTCCGGATAATTGAATGCTATTTCATTACGTTTTAAGACTTTCGTTTGTTTATTTTCAAATTATGTAACAAAAAACAATTTGTTTATACATCAGTATATCCAATTCCACATATGTATATCCAATATTTCAATAAACTAACTGTGTAATATACGACTTTACACATTCAATTCAAATAGAATAATTCATAAAACAGAAAAAAGGAAAGGAAAGTATATTTTCTATGAATCCCCGAATAATAACAAAAAAATGTCCCTTGTGAAAAAGAAATAAGTAAAAAAACATCCTAAAAGTTACAATAAAATTCCGGGTAACTGAGTATTCCGGTTATTGGAAGCCGGATAATTGGACATGTACTGTAAAAGGAAAATTAAAGCCATTCTAAATTTTCAACTAAAGCTTTCATTAATGAAAATGTGCCAAAAACAACTGAACATTTCACAATGAATTAAAAAATGCATATGGGAGATAAAATAGAGAGAAAAATGGAAAAAAAAAATCATAAAAATTAAAATTCCGGTTAACTGAGTGTTCCGGTTAATTCGATGCAGGATAAACGGGCTTTTACTATAATATGAAAATTAAAGCCATTTAAAATTTTCAACTAATGATTTTATTAATGAAAATTAGCAAAAAACAATTGCAAATTTCAAAATGAATTAAAAAATGCAGATGAAAGAGAAAGTAAAGAGAAAAAAGCAAAAAAATCCTAAAAATTAAAATTCCGGTTAACTGAATGTTCCGGTTAATTGCATGCAGGATAGTTGGGCTTTTACTGTTATACATTTTTACGTTTTATCTCATTTTCAAAATAAATTAAAGATACACATTTTATGTCATTTATAAACACAATTCTTGAATCATTTTCAAAATGACTTATGATATGCATAAATAAAGTCAGTTTTTTTTATTTCATTTTCACTACAGATTTTAAGTCAATTTTAAAATGAAATAAAAACGCTGGTTTTAAGTCCGAGAAAACACCATTTTTAAGTCAGCCTTTTTTAATTCAGGGAGAACAGGTTTAGTACTTAACGCAATTTAGTACATTTACTAAAATTCAAAAGAACAGAAAGTTTTAAACAGCTTAGACTATTTTTGGGACCATATGATTGCTTGTCCTAGCCGAATAAACCCACAATAGAGGAAATAGACGTAGCTATTGATAAATTGAAAAATAGAAATGCCCACGATTTCGATGGAATCTCCGCTTAATCGATCAAGATCAAAGGCGATACTTTTGCATCAAACCTATACATTCAGCATCATCGGTGTTTATACGTTGTGATTGCTCTGCAGATCTGAGATCAAAAAACAGTGTTAAAATGTAATCTAAACTGTAAACTAAAGCTACAAACAGAATACATCCGTTACGTCCATTATGTTTTCTTATTCGTATTTCCGCGCAATTTTAGTTTATTAAAATATACGCCTGACTTCCACCTGAGTTTATTTATTCTGATAATTTTATATGCAGTTATAGGATTTCAAACAGTTTTGACACAAACCGTTTGAAGGTTGGTGGTTACCTAAAAATCATATGAGTTCTTCATTATATGAATCATCTATATATCAGCCTCGGAACTTATTGACCGACAGATTACATATATAACTTTACACAGATAAAAGATAATATTCTGTAATTGAAACGGTATATAAATTAAAATATTTATAACCTAAAAGTTAATTCAATTAAATTAAATTGCACGTCTTGTACTTTATACACTACAGTGTTATAAAGTAAACCAATCGAAATTTATTATCAATGCAATACTTTTAGTTTGTTCACATCTGTACGTCGATGTTATTTCATATAAGTACATAAACACTATTTTCTTATATTAAACACATTTTGTATCATCTTACAATATATTTGGTACATCTTCAATATAGCACACACAACAACTAACCACCATCCATGGCATATCCTAATACATGGAAAATCTCCAATGGAGATAGATAGTTATTTGTTCAAATAAAAACCTTAAAATCTTTTAATCCATTGATAAAATATAGAACTTCTTAATCATATACACTCAAGTATAAAGTCCACTTAACACACATACACTGACTCACATCTTTTAACATTACACAGAAAAATAAAATAATACAAATGGAAATCTAAAAGAAAATTAATAAGAAAAATAAAAGGAAAGCTAGTCATCTAGAAAACTAGAACGAGAGATATGAAAATTTATGTATGTAATGTTTTCATTTCATATGGTATCGCATATACGAACAACAACAACGGAAACCAAAAGGATGAGGTGGTTTGAAAGACATTTAAAGCGCACAAAAAAAAAAAACTTTACCGGTTATGCTTTTCTTATTTTTTTTTGTCGTGATGAAAATATTGAAAATTGAATTCGTAAATATATAAAAGTGAAAAACAAAAAAAAATCGTGTGTGCTTTTTTTTAGTATAACCAACCAAAATGTATACATAAAGCTTTCTCTACTGTTAAAGTAGTTTTTTGTTGTTGTTCTACAAATGTTTATATGTGGATGTGCATCGTATATTGTATTAAGAAACATAAAAGCTTTTAGAAACATATGTTTCTAACAAAATAAATTATAGATTTTTATTTTATGTTCGTTGCTTTTTCGCTCTTTTCGTATATAGCTCCGTATAGAGGTAATGAAATTTAGCTTAAATAGCAAGTTTAAGTTGTTAATAGAATTTTACAATCATATAAAATGAAATAAAAATTTGTGTTAGTTGCTAAAAACAATTTATTATTACATTTATTTTATTGTGAATATATACGAGTATGGCATGTTAAATATTTTAGTTTAATTTATTTGAAATTACTTTGGGGCTTTTTAACTTGCATAGTATTTATGTATTATAGGCGAGAGAGAAACTCGAATACGACGTAATAAGTAAATGAAATGGCCAAACATAAATTATATACTGTCTAGATATTCATTAAAATAAAATTTGTTAGAGACCATTAACAGTTTACAATACGTGAGGCTTTTAGCAAGCTTTTTCAAGGCATAGAATTAATTTGTATAAAATGCAAATATGAAATCTAATATAAAAAATATGGCTTTTTTATGTCCGAAAACATTACAATTCCCAATATTTTTAATTTTAATGTAAAATGCTCTTCTATGTTTTGCCTTGTGGAAATGTCGAAGCTTGCCTTTTGTTGAGTTTAAATGAGCCTTCATATATACAAAATATGAAGGCGTGAGTAAGTTGTGGCCAAGAACCAACACCACCCTTAATTTCTAAATGAAAAATTGAACCTTTCGAATTTTTGATTGTAAAATAACAAATCATTATTTCTGTTTAATAGTTAATAGTTACTTTAGTATGAGGTTTTAGTATATTATTAGTAAACTTTACCATTCGATTATCCTCGCAGTAATAAAAAAACATTTTTCTGTCTGGAATTAAAGCAGAAAATCTCTAACAAGATCTGTAATAAACAAGTAATGACTTGCCATTCAGCTTTTACATTTACATGGAAGTCTTTAAATATCCTCAATGTCCGTAAAAAAAATCTAATCATCAATTGACTGGCGTATATCGGTTGAAGCACCGATGCGTCGGGTATCTCACTTGAACAGCGATTTGTTGCCGTTTGGTGAAAAGGTAGTTGTGTTAGGAAGTGATTTTCTGCAAGTTTTGCCGAAGAAATGGAAATCGAAGTTCAATAATGAACGCTGCAATTAAAAAATCACGGTTATGGCGGAATTACAACCCATTATATTTGCAAATGAATGGTGATCCTGATTTCAGTCAATGATTGTTAAATGTCGGCAATGGTATATGAATTAAATAGAAAAACACAATATTCGTGTGAAGTGCCAAATAAATACGTCTCAAAGGATTTCTATGCAGATGTAGGATAAGAATGCCAAATCAGCAAGTTCAAGTAATATTCAACATGTGGTAACCTACTTTTGAACCAACCAATAAAAATGTGCTGAATGAACAAGTTCATGTGGTAATTCATTCTTAAACCAACAAATGGAAATGTACAGCAAAAACTGCCGTTTTTGCATAAATGACACGCGCGATGGTAAATAACCAGAACATTTTATTTTTCATTTTATTTTTCATTAAATTTGAAGCTTACATAAAGTAAAGTAAATCTAAAATAATTGGAATTTGTATTTTAAAATCAAGTAATAAAGAAACGACTCAACTCTCGAGTTGAGTTAATTACAAAAGTGAATTAATTGAAAATCATTTTTTTTATTGGCGCAGTTGGTAGTATACGGTAAATCGATATATCAATATCTACCCGCATCCCAGTGAATAAAATATATTATAAATAAAGTGAAACTACAAGTTAATAAACAAATGTGGTGAAGTTTTAGTGAAAAAAAAAACCGATGGTGTATCGATTTGAGTAATCCTAAAACTAATTCAACGGCTTATTGGATTATGTTGCCACGAGAGTTATTTCAGTGAAAGAATATCAATCAGATAAATGTGAAGTGTAAATAGAAAAAGGAGAAACATATTAGTGAAAATAATAGATCAAAAATAGTAAAATATTTTTTTTTTCGAGAAAACAAATTGGGGCATATACCTGGAACTAGGGGTATATACCTGGAACAGTGGAAAAAATAAAAAAAAGCGAAAAAAGTAAAAAAATAACTAAATACATAGAAATACACAAAGGACGAAGCTAAATAGAAGATTTCCGGGAAGTAAAACTAGACGATGGTTTGTCGCCCATATTCATCTACATACTAACTATTTGGTAAGTGATTTTTAAATATACTGATTCCCCTTCTCGTACATAATTCCGATTGAGTGGTCTAAACACATTGCTGTACATCCAAGCTTATTATTCCACGTATTATAGTAAATAAAATTTGAAGTGAACTTTTATTCAATATAAAAAAAAAATCGAAAAGATAAACACGGTTCCCTCAATAGACCGCCCAGTCCCCCCGGGTGGTTTTTCAACATTAAAACTCAAAATTTTAGTAGAATACGTAGAGCTAGAAGCTTGAAGCTCGCTGACATCTCTACAAATTCTTTTTAGATGATTTTAAGATATTTTTGAATTTTGTAAGATTTACCTGTAAAACTGCAAACTCGAATTTTCGCAACTACCTCGCTTTTAGACTGCAGAGTCCTTGGGTGCTAGTATATTCCCATTCAAATTTTATCCAAATGTAGAATTGAGTGAATAAAAGTGTTTTAATTTTTAATTTTTTGTATTTATTTTTAATTATAATGATTTTGTTTGCTCATTGGCAAGATCATAAGCATTTTACTACGCGTTGGGTGTGCTCATCGCACACTGAAAAAAATTATTTTGAACTTAAGCTAGTTCAGCTTGTTTTAGTTATTATAACCCAGACTTTGCTTACTTTAGGTAAAAATGACCATGGTTTATTTTACTTATGCATGTTTCATAATACAAAAATGGCTAAGTTAATTTCAATTTATATCAATAATGCTTTATTTTCTTTCACACTGAACTTGTTTGTATATCAATTCAACCTAAGCATTTATTTGATAACTTCGGAATAATTAAACTAAACCATGTAAAAGTAAAATCAACTGAGCTTGGTAGTCAATTCAATTTATTTGCTTGGTTTAATCTGAACATGGCAAATTCATCTCATGACAGTTTGATCTTGCAAATATGTCATCTAACCTAAGCATTTGTTTAAAAACTAATAAGTTTACATTGTAGTAGTTAAATTAAACCATATTTGTTTCATATGAAATAACATAGCAATAGTTTAAACTATGGACATTTAAACGGTGATAATGGATAAAATTCGCTAAATCGATATGTTCTTGTGTTATACTATAGGTATGAAGCAGATTTGAATTTTTGCAGTTTGGTCGGTGTAACCTGACAACTGACGAATAGACCAACTTTTAGATGCAACCAAACTGCCAAGAAAGAACTTGAGGAGGTCCTCATTATTTTTTAAGGGTTCGAAATACCTGAAGGTTAATTTAACTAAGTAGCTAAAGTAAAATAATTAACCTGTTCAAAATATGTTGATATACGCTGAAAGTTAATATAACCTAGTGAAAGTTTAAAGCTTCGGTTTAAATTAACCTACGTGCTTAGTTATATTAATTGTATTTTTGTTGTTTAAACTAAACTGTAGGTTAGCTCAAATTTTTGTTAAAATTAACCTAGATGGTTGGTTATACGTAAAGTTGTAATTATTGGTCAAATTAAACTTTAATAATAGTTGTGTCAACATATGCTGTAGGTCAACATAACCTAGCGGATGGTTTAAATTGTTGTTTAAATTAACCGACGTGTTAAGTTGTATTAACTTTTTGCTTAGTTATATTGACTAAAGCAAATAGGTTTTATTGGCATTGGTTATTATTTGGAAATGAACTATTCATTTTAGTATTATGAAACAAGCGCTTAGTTGGCTGAAAAACAATCCACATGTTCGTTTAAAATAACCAATGTTTTTGTTTATATTTACCTAGAATTTTTTTTCAGTGCACACTGGTTTGTTGCGTACTATGCATCGATTTCGAGTGTTACTGGATCGAACCTGGGCAAAAAATCAATTAATTTGCAATCTAACATACCCTCAATGGCAGAACGAACGCTAGGTATGCGTGTAACCATCGGATCTAACACGCGGCGCGAGATGTCTGGTTGCGCCAATTCAGAAGCTAATTTGGTGATAAATACTTGGCGTGTTGTGGGAGATGTCGTATCACGATGGGTTTCAATAAAAATGAGATAGGCAGCCAATGTCATTATGTCAACCATGTTGAAGAACATAGCGAGCGGCCATCGATTGGTCTTACTGTTGCAGGAATATGCTGTTACCTGACAAATGAAACAAAATAGATAGATTGATACCATTGAAACGTGTGACATAAATACTCACCATCTGATCTATGGTGTCCACACAATATAACATTGGCTATAATCCAATATTATCTGCGGCTTGCCGCTTATAGCGTCGATCTCGGAATCAAAATGCATCCAAGATAAAAGGATCACATTTTTTTGTGCTTTGCGGTATATGCGACCATTGTACAATTCTCGCGGTACGCGAAGATATATGTACCTACATTACAATGAGGGTCCATTTACGAGTTGCAAGCGTTTCAGCCAGAGGCAATGTAGTGGAAAAGTTATCAGTGGTGATGTTTCGGCCACTGTTTTTATATGGTTTCGCTAACTGAAGAACAAAATTCTCACCCATATTACGTGCCTTATCGGCTTCGGGTTGCCGTCCCAAATAGATGATGCCACCTAAAGGATAATGTGTTTTCGCGTCGGCGGCTCAAAAAACCTTCAAACCATATTTGACCAGTTTTGATGGTATGTATTGCTTGAACGATACGCGACCACAAAACGGAAACAGTTGTTCATCAATTGTAATTCGTGGCTTATAATTTTTTTTAGATTGCCGTTCATCATCAACCACAACCAGTTGAATCTCTCGCTTCTCGTGTATTCGCATCATCGTATCGAATTGTTGTCAATATGGTTTTGAAACGCTCTCGACTTATTGAGGCACGATAAATGCAGTTCGCCTGGCGCGTTCACAGCCTTAGAAGTTCACAATTTGGTTTGTGTACACCCATGACCAGTAATATAGCCAAGAATGCGTCGAATTCGATCTCATCAATATTTTGCCATTGACGTTTTTCGCGATGTGGATTTTTGTTATTCCATAAGGCACCAAGTGCCTGGCCTTTGCAATTCGTATGACGAATGATTACGGTCTTCATTGGCTGTGTGAAAATGGGATTGAATGTATTGACACGAGTGTTCAATCGTTTGATTGTATGGCCAACTGCGCAAAGGCAAGAATATCAATCTCTACATATAAGAAATGAAGAATAATATTGAGATGAATAATATGTATACATAGCTAATTCACAAAGAATATTGCGAGAACTGGTTTGATAAGTTTTTTTGCCCATTCAAATCGTCATCAGTCAATCTAGTAATCAACAAAAATATATTACAAAAACAATTCTAAAAAAACCAAATATAGTATACACAAACCTTGTCAAATCCAATAATCCTTGCCTGTTGAAAGGCAAATCTTGGCCAGATATTGTTTCACTAATACTAACAACATTAGTACCGGATGGCTCATTCATACTACTTGCTTCCATCGCCGAATGACTTCTCTTTGACATTTTTTTAAATAAAACTCGTCCTCACTGGGCATCTCTCACGACCAAATTGAATAATGTTATGTGTCAAAACACAATCCAATGTCTCCAAAACTACAGGCCTTCAGAGCGCCATAATAGTGTTAAGATATTTACACTAACAAAACAACTGAAAAGCGGCCTGTAGTTTAGGAGGCATTGCACAATCTATCATATAAACACACACAAACATGTTTGGCAACACAATTTGCCATTATAATACTTTTTCGTTTATAATTTTCTCCCACTCTCTTTACGGCCACACACATCACCCGGGGTACTCTGCCGTCTGTAATATTTTTTTATTTTGCCGTTTAGTAAGGGTTAAGATGGTACAAGAGCGCCTAGGAAAAACCGGTCAAATCAAAAAATTATCAAAGATATCCCTACCTTTAATGGTAGCTCAGCGGGACTTCATAGTTTTCTGCAACATGTCGATGATATTCTTGCAATTGATGAGCCAGCTGAATTCGTGTACGCTAATATTGCAACACGTAGCATCAGGGATCGGATTAAGGATAAAGCAAGTGACGCATTAGGTTTATATAATATCCCTAACTGCTGGGACTACATAAAGAAGAATTTAATCGCACACTTTGCGGATAAAAGGGTTGAAAGTGTGTTGAATCAGGAGTTATACAATATCTACCAGGGCAACGATAGCGTAGAAAAATGTTTCGCAGAAATTAGTGGCATACTAAGTAGTTTGAAAAATTGGGCAAAACTAAATGAACCCTTATCCGCTACACAGAAAAAAGGATGGCACGATAAAATGACTCTCAACATCACCAAAATAATCAATTATTTTCCAAATTTAAAACTTTCTTTGTCGAACATCCTCTATAGAGAGAAAACCTCTACAACAGCATATAAACCCATATGACGTAAATTTGTGCCGTTCCATTTCCAGTAAACAAACGATAGACGAATTAATTAGGACAACACACTTAAGCCCGGAAGAAATAAAAGCCATCCACTCCCTATGCAGAAAATATGATCACACCTTCCGAAAACTGATTTAACATTCACTAACGAAATAAAACATAACATAGATCTAACTAATGAGATACCCATATTTACCAAAACCTACAGATACCTATTTGTCCATAGAAAGGAAGTTCAAAACCAAGTGAATAAAATGCTAATTCGAGGCGTCATAAAACCATCCTATTCACCTTGGAGCTCTAATATATGGATTGTACCAAAGAAAGCAGATGCTTCTGGTAAAATAAAATGGAGAATGGTAATCGATTACAGGAGGTTAAACGAAAAAAACATCGATGATAAACACCCGATTCCAAATATAACAGACATCTTAGATAAGCTTAGCAAAAGCTAATATTTCACAATACTAGATTTGGCTTCTAAGTTTCACTAGCTAGAGGTGAATCCGAAAAACAGAGCTAAGACCGCATTTGGTGTTAAGTTCGTGTATTACGAATTTATCCGCATGTTTTTCGGGCTGAAAAACGCCCCTTCAACCTTTCAATGAATTAGGTCCATTACAGGGAGCGATATGCCTATGTTACAAGGATGATATCATATTTTCAACATCACTCCAACAACATATGGTCAGTTAAGAAAAGGTATCCAAAAGATTGGAAGAAGCAAACCTGAAAGTGCAGCTGGATAAAACTGAATTCCTGCATAGAGAAGTTGCTTTTCAAGCCATATCGTCACACGATGTAAACGGGAGTAAAACCGAACCATGACAAGATCCTAGCTATAAAGAAATATCCTATATCCAAAACCGAGAAACGAATCAAAAGTTTCTTAGGACTGTTGGGATATTACAAGAAGCTACTCAAAAATTTTGCATTCTTAACTAAACCAACGACTAAATGTCTAAGAAAAACCGAAACAATAAATATCAATGACCCTGAATAAATTCAATCTTTTGTAAAGGCAAAAGAAATATTGTCTAACGAACCTCTTCTAAAATAACCAGATTTCTCACAAAAATTTTACTTAACCACTGAAGCTTCCAACACTGCAATTGGGGCAGTACTGTCCCAAGGTATAATCAAACATATGATTTACCTTGAACTGAGCAGAATTATTCAACAATTGAGAAAGAGGTATTGGCCATCGTTTGGGCCACCAAATATTTCAGACCCTACCTATTCGGATAAAAATTTAAGATCGTTACTGATCATAAACCCCTTACATGGCTATTTTCCTTTAATGAACCAAATTTAAAACCCGAGACTAAAACTGGAAGAATTCGAGTACGAGATTACCTATAAAAAAGGAACCTTCAAGAGTTGTAACGGATAATGTTGTTTATAGTGAAGTGTTCCCGTAGAAGTTGTGACAATTTTAAAGTACTAAAAAAATGTAAAAATTAAAAAAAATGCAGAAAAGCAAAAAAAAAAAAACGAAATTCTAATTAAACTTTTGTTCCACATAAATAATAAAATTACCGACCAAACGCCATGGTGGTTAAAACTACGGGTTATAATCGATGATGTTGAGGGATACATGTATGACACTTTGTTGGAGTGTAGAATTCATGGGCCGACCATTCATGCCAGTACTATAAGTTGGCATTTACTATAAGTTGGCATCGTACGACTTCCCTTATACGCTACTGCTTAAGGTTGGGAGTACCTTGAGCCAAAGAAAGGTTGCATAGAAACAACCAACAAACAAATAGTAAAATCGTACAGTTGCGCAGGGCTCGCTAGTTTAGTTATTTTACACTATGTCGTACATCGTACACACAGAAAACCACAAGAATATTCGGCAATGAACAAATTTGCAACGGACTAGTGTTTAGAAAATTGTTTTACGGGATGATCAATAATCATAAATAGCGATTTTCGAACGGGTGTCTTTCTTTAAATTTTAAACTGATTGACACACCAAATACCATATACCATGTGAGGGAGACATCTCTGATGCACAAGACAATTTTATTTATTTTAATTATTTATTGAAACTGTCTTTAATTTTTTTAATGCTGTATTATTTAGATATTTTATCAATAAATTAAACTAGACTTTTTTAGTAGCAAACAGTTTTTTAATTTACTAATTTTTTCATGGAAGAATTTTTATGCGATTTAGCGGGCACTTACTTGAGGAAAAAAAAATTTGGGATGGAAATTTCTGACCAGTATTTTATATCACTGCAACAAAGGACTTCTAATAAACTTCACATTTAATTTAAACTGATGTTACGGCTACTCTTGTGAAACAAAACAATTAAATTTCACATCTAAACCAGAATACAATATAACACCATAACAAGAAATGTGATATATCGAGCGACAAGCTTTTAATTCATTTTAGAATCAAACTCAAAATCAATGAACAATGTTTCATAAAAAGCAGAGATTTTATTTATTTGTTTGTTATCCCATTACATGTAGATTGTTGGTACTATGGGGTGTGATGGTCTCCTGCATATATTCTCGTCATCTCAAAATATTTGTGCAGAATGTAACAACAAGGCATTACAGCAATAACACCGCCATGTATTGTATACAGATATAAAAATATTGGTAAAAAAAATCTAATTAATAGTCATGTCATGTCCAAAAACATAAAAATAAAATGACACACAGTGAACCAAACATACCAATTCAAAGCATTCCAGAACATAACAAAACATATTACGAGGATGTATTCGTTTACAGAAAACAAAGTTGAAATTTTCTTTTTGTGCTTTTAGTTATGTATGTATGTTTGCAAAAAATGTTGACGAATAACGTAAAATCTTGTCTATATACGTTATTTATATTTCTCGTGTCCCGCGTGTCGTACCCACAAGCAGTATGACCGAATTATTTAAATTATTCCAGGATGTAATGAAAAAGCCAGCAAGAGAATCATCTCATCATCATGCTTAAGTTTATTATGATCAGGATTTTTAGCAAAACAACATCATTACAAATGTATGTAATATTTACTAATATAATGTACCACTATACATAACTAATGAAGGAATGAGGAGCAAAACGAAAACAACAACATTATGCTCCATATAAGTAATATGCTGTTTACGTTATGTTGAAGGAAATTATGATATTGTCGTTTTGGGTTTCCAAAACTGTTTATAAAACACATAGTTGACCTACCTATATACTACGTACGTAATTAGTTGAGAACGTCATACACAGGATTAATATTTAATTCGGAATAATTGGACGAGAAATGTTTCACTGGTAATTTATTTATAGAGTAAATTGAATAATTATACATTCAGAGTAAATTAACCCATTTTCGGCCACTGGTCGACCAACAACTTTGTTATTTTTTTTCTATCTATTTACAGTTATATTTATAGTATTTTTTTGTAATAAAACAAAGTTTAACGTTTTTTTAAACACAACTACATATTAAAAATTATTTATATTATAAAAAAAATATTCATTATTATTCATTGAACACTACAAAGTAGAAATACACTTTACGAATTAATCCTTCGTACGCTTTAAAAAATTAATTTGGTAATTGTCCTTCGAACTAAATAAAGTCGTAGTCTGCTGTAAATTAAAAAGGACAACAAATGAAACCAAAATATGTGTTAATCCATTTTATTAAAACCGATTGTAATCTAAAAAATTATAAAAATTACAATTTATTGACAATTGTTTACCCACAAATTCATCGTACGATTAATTTAATTATTATTTAAAACAAACGAAATTATTCTTAATAAAGTGTCGGCCCTTCTTTAGACCCTATAATTGCCTTTAATCTATATTATTCATAGACACAACCAAATTTTGTGTGAATTCGGTTGGTATTCGGGCCTATTCAAACTTTATTGCATCTGGCAATATCTCGTTGGAAGTAATAGGGTGTTTATGAAGTTGTCTTTCTAGATAATCCCACAGATGTTCAATAGGATTAAGGTCAGGACTTTGTGGAGGAGGACGTAATTGCTTGGCCGTGTTATACAACAATCATTCTAGAACAACTAGCACTGTGTGTTTGGGGTTGATACCTTGCTGGAAGATCCAATTTTGCAGCAATTCCAATTTCTCCACAGATGTTTGTAAATTGGCTTTTAAAATATTCAGGTACCACCATTTGTCCATATCTTCGTCAATAAATATCAAATTGCTGACAAAATTCCACGCCATATACCCCAAACAAGTACGTTGCCACCACCGTGCTTAACAGTATAGCGAAGATTTGCGCTTTCCATTGCAGTTGTTTTTTTACGCCAAACTTTTGCTAGCTCATCGTGTGCAAAAATGTTCTATTTACTTTCATCCATAAATATTACTCCGTCCCAGAATGAAACGTCCGTCTCTAATTTACATTACTGATAAGTGGTTTTCTTCTGGGTGTTCTAGAGAAAAATTCATGCTGGTTTAAAGTTTTTTGAACTGTATGCGAACACACATTTGTTCCATAATCTTGATATAGCATTGATTGAATTTTTGTGCTAGACTTGTGGTTTTTTTCTTTATAATTCGCGCTCTTTATTCTTTATATTCTTTCTTCCTCCCACAACGAACACATGAGCGGTTAGTCCTTTTTAAATATTCAACACTCCTTGTGTTCAAATTACCACAATGTACTGAATAGCAGATTTTGGTTTTTTCTTAGCTTTTGCAATATTAGATAGCGTTTTACCCTTTAAATGCATGTTTTTTACAACTTCGCGGGAATCAGCGCTGGTTTCTCTTCGTAAAAACATTACGCGAAGTAAAACAGACTTAATTAATCAACCTAATAGCTTTGATGACAAAGGAGATACTAAACAAAATTATCATACAACCATTGGAAAAAAAACAAAAGTTGCACCAATTATAATTAGCCGCTACAATAACTGTACGATGAATTTGTTCGTAAACAATTGCATACAAATTGTAATTTTTAGCTGTTTTGCTTTCGCAAAGCCGATTAGCTTTAATGTTAGAGGCCAATTTTGGTTTCAGCAATATTTGTTTATGAATTTCCAGTAACGAAAATATTTGTTCATCATAGTTGGCGAATTTATCAGTAGTAATTAAAGTAGAGTTGGCTTTTACATAAAACTAAAAAAAAAAACATTTTCTTAAAACCGATTCAGATTACAATTACTACTGACAAAAAAGCCCACTATGATGAACAATTATTTTCCATTACTGGAAATTCAAAACAATTATTGCTGAAACCAAAATTGGCCTCTAACATTAAAGCTAATCGGCTTTGCGAAAGCAAAACAGCTTTTATTGTTCTTTAGATTAAAACCGGTTTTAACAAAATGGATTAATATATATTTTTGTTTCATTTTTTGTCTTTTTTAATTTACAGCACACTACGATTCCATTTGGTTCAAAGGACAATTAGCAAATTAATTTTTTAAAGTGTACGAAGAATTAATTCGTAGAGTGTATGTAGTTTTTATGGAGGTATTTGTAAACCGTTACAAAAGATATAAAACAAATAAATTACTATTCGTTGTTTATTACGTCGTAAAAAGAGAGGTAAAAACGTAAAAACGAAAATTATATTTTTTTTAAGTAATACAGGGGCGGTATGTTGTACCAATGCCTCCTAAACTACAGGCCGCTTACACCAAATGATGACGGCACGCTATGTTGATGTTTTTGTTGCTTTCTCTAGTTGTTTTGTCAGTGTAAATATTTTAACATTATTATTGCGCAGTCTCGGTTTAGACGTCATGTGCGAAAAATGAGAGTAGTAAGAGGCCTGTAGTTTAGGAGGCATTGGTTGTACCATCATTTTGAATCGAAATTCGAAAAAAGTCGAATGGCGGTATGTTGTATCATTTTCGAAAAGCAAAAATGATACAATTTTCACTTTTTCGATTCGACTTTTTTCGAATTCGACTTATTTCGATTCGAAGTGATGGTACAACATACCACCCCAGTAAACCCCAAGTTAAGTTAAAAAATTAATGGTCGACCATTGGCTGAAAAGAGTATAGTTTTAAGTATTATGTGAAAATATTTAATACGTGAAACAACTATAATTTGGGAATGTTTTTTAATAAAAAATTAAATATTTTTGGGTGTTTATTAAGTGAAAAGGTATGACAACTACATATTTGTTGCGCCTAAAGGATGAAACACACCAAGCAGCAGCAGCGAGCAGCAAATTTAAATATTGCTTTATTCGCTTATGTAACGATACAAAATTATAATTTGAGTATAAATATAGGTGTTTCCAATAAAATAAATCAAATATTTTCTAATTTTAATAAAATAATTTAGATTTAAAGAAATTATATTGAATGAAGTTGCATCTATCGCGGCATCTCTAGGTTCCACACACAGCAGCATAAATTTTCTGCACTTGGCTGCTACTCATAACCTCGATAAATTTGACAAAATTCTATTTACAACTAAAACAAAACAATCTGTTGCGCTGCTTGGTGTGCACATCCATATGCAGCCGTTAATGTGGATTGCTTAGAATATGTCGCGCTGCTCTTGGTGTGTTTCATCCTTAATGCTGTTTTCCAAACGAATACTTATTTGTGAAGCCTAACTTATTCAAATAAGTAAACTAGCGAGGTGACTTATTTTCTGCCCTTTTCTAGCCCAAAAATCTAAATTGGTTGTCAATTTTTTGATGACCATGTCTTACACAAATGAATTGATGCATGTCTTACACAAATGAATTGAGGTTAGCTACAGAACTATCAGGACCACACGGTGTATTAATATATTCTATCTTTACGCAACAATTAATATTGATTAGACATACATAAAATTTATACATATTTTCGTATTAACGGAGGGCTCGCTTATTCGAACTTCTTTGATTGTCTAAACGAAAATTGAAATATAAAAATCCAGTCGAATCGTATCTAATAATCATATAAACATTTTTGTAGGTTTTTTCTACGTTTTTCTTTTTTAAATTTTCGCCAATCCTTTTAATTGAACAAATATAATTTTTAATTTATTAAAATAAATAATTAAATTAATGTAAACGAAATTATTATGCCTCAAAGAATTTTACGATGAAAACAATCAATGTTTTAATGTTGATGTCAAAATAAGTATGCAAAATCAATTGGAATGGGTTTACTTACTTATTCAAGATGGCGTCAAATAAGTCTGAAATAAGTATACGTTCGGAAAACAGCCTAAGGACTAATTTTAGTGATTATAATTAAAATTTTACTATATTTTGGGCAAACAATTAACATTTATTATCAAAATGGAGAGGAAGCATTATTACACTTTAGCTGAGGCTAGTGAAATGATTATAATGAATGGAGTGATAGTGATGATGAAATCGTAACTGTAGTATGTTGTCCCCAAGAAAACGTTGATTGTGTCACTGATGAAGAAGCTATTGACGACGGGGAAATACCAACTGTTGATCCAAGTGCCTTGAACGAGGTGACAGTAAGGACCAGTACATTAAGCACATAGTTTTATCATCACAGCCGCATGGAAATGTGTATACAATATCATACACCATTGAACAATATAGTGAAGAGTTTGACCACCGATCTGGAACATTTAAAACCACTGCAAATGTTTGAACAATTTTTTGATGATGAAATCATTCAACATATACACGTAGAAACAAAGTAATACGGGAATGAATTAAATGTGCAACAAGTGTGCTCGGTCGTTGAACTAAAATGGTTCCTTGGAGTTTTATTGATATCATGATAACACACGCTACCATCAATTGATGATTATTGGAGCAATCGGCCTTCGTTGGGAGTAAACATCGTAAAACAGGCTTAATCTAGATCAAAATTTAAAACCATAAAACGATACTTGCATTTAAGTAACAACAACAATCTGGACGCATCAGATAAATTCGCTAAAATAACACCATACTTTAATCTATTGAACAAAAAGTTTGTTACATTTAGCATGTTTATTCCTCACCTGTCCATAGATGAACGATGATAACTGGTTCCCTGTTTTGGATGTCACTCATGTAAAATGTTTATAAGATGGAAGCCAATCAGGTTTGGATACAAGCTATGGTGTCTCTGTCCGATGGATACCTGTTTAAATTTATTCCGTATATTGGGTCCGCGGGACATATAACAACAAGCAGATTGGTTTAGGAGCAGATGTTATGTAACGACTTCTTGATGTAGTCGAAAATCCAAAGATACACGATGTATATTTTGATAATTTTTTTACATCCTATTATTATATAATGTGTCTCCTTTCTGAGCGGGGTTTCTTGGCAATGGGCACTACTCGCATAAACTGCTTGAGAGGTACAGATCATTTATTTGATGATACAAATCAAATTCTTCTTGTTCGTTGGAGTGATAATAAAGAAGTCACAATAAGCACAAATCACGACTTTATTGACCAAGTTTCTAACTACCCCGTTGCAATCCGAGGCAAAAAATGGTGGTGGTCACTCTTGATTAGTGGATTGTTTATCATCAATTGTCGAAAAAAACATAAAAAAACACAAAAAAAAACGAAACCGTTGTGAAATCGAATCCTGTGATTCGAATGAAAAAGAGAAGTTAGACAAATTAGTGGCACAAATTTTTTATGGTTGTAATATCTCTTTTAGCAACATCGAATCTCCAAATTTTAAGAAATTAGTTAAAGGTTTAAACCATCTTATGAGCAACTTATTTACAGCCGGAGGATTTTGTCGGGTAGACTATAAAAATAGCACAAGTGAAAATTGTTTAAATGAAACCCGTTCGTCCTTACCGTCTGATTCTGTGCTGTTAATTGAAGGATGAAAGAATTCAACAAGCAACAGCAAAACAGTGGTAAGCATGATTCATAATGTCCCTTGGCTTTGGGCACACAAGGGGCTTCGGCTGTAACTGTGCGCACCTCGGGGAATGGGCACTCCTTGCAGTGGCTAAGTTCTGCCAGGGACCTACACTGAAAAAAAATTCTAGGTAAATATAAACAAAAACATTGGTTATTTTAAACGAACATGTGGATTGTTTTTCAGCCAACTAAGCGCTTGTTTCATAATACTAAAATGAATAGTTCATTTTCAAATAATAACCAATGCCAATAAAACCTATTTGCTTTAGTCAATATAACTAAGCAAAACGTTAATACAACTTAACACGTCGGTTAATTTAAACAACAATTTAAACCATCCGCTAGGTTATGTTGACCTACAGCATATTTTGACACAACTATTATTAAAGTTAATTTGACCAATAATTACAACTTTACGTATAACCAACCATGTATGTTAATTTTAACAAAAATTTGAGCCAACACACAGTTTAGCTTAAACAACAAAAACACAATTAATATAACTAAGCACGTAGGTTAATTTAAACCGAAGCTTTAAACTTTCACTAGGTTATATTAACTTTCAGCGTATATCAACATATTTTTAACAGGTTAATTATTTTACTTTAGTTACTCAGTTAAATTAACCTTCAGGTATATCGAACTCTTAAAAAATAATGAGGACCTCCTTAAGTTCTTTCTCGGCAGTTTGGTTGCATCAAAAAGTTGGTCTAGTCGTCAGTTGTCAGGTTACACTGACCAAACTGCAAAAAATCAAATCTGCTTCATACCTATAGTATAACACAAGAACATATCGATTTAGCGAATTTTATCCATTATCACCGTTTAAATGTCCAGAGTTTAAACTATTGCTATGTTATTTCATATGAAACAAATATGGTTTAATGTAACTACTACATTGTTAAATTATTAGGTTTTAAACAAATGCTTAGCAGTGTTGTGCCTGTTTTTTACATTACGTAATATACTCGGTTTTTTACATGTAAAATACGTATTTTACACATAACAATTTTTTACAAAATGTAAAATACAAAAACTATTCGTAACTAATTCAAAATTACTTATAGTTCTCAATTCTTACGTATCTATATAAAGAAAATTGAATATAGGTATGATGTAAAATGAGAATTGAACTTTAAATAATTGAATTGAATTGAATTTATTTATAATTCTTCTAATTTATTAATTATAATTAAAAGTAAAATATTTGTAGAAAAATATAAATAAAATTATTCTTTTTCAAAGAAAATATGGTTTGTTTCTCAGCTACTAACTTATTTTTTAGAATAGAAAAACAAAATCCACAACACTATGGGATTGAAGTGTAAAACGATTAATCATTGAACACATTCAATATTAATGCTATAACATTTTAATGTTATCGGTTACAAAAATTGTTTAGATGATTACGAGAAATCATTACCATCTTTCGACAAGATTATTTAACTTGACACAGACAGAGACATCTGTAGTGCAATTTGATCTCTACCGATTATTGCTTAAAATAAGAATTACATTGCTTAAAATAAACAACTTCATACTGCTCTAATATTGTAGCAAAACGAAATAAAAAAATTGTTGCGCTATGTGACGTGAGAAGAAAAAATCCAAAAATTTAGGTGTCATTTGTTATTGTCAAATGACAACACAAAAAAACAAAAATAAAAATCGAAAAATAAAATCAGGTATATAAAAATTTAAATATTATATTATATCAAAATAATATAATTATATCCACCAGCTCCAAATACACCAGCTCCAAAACTAGAGGATTTTATTACGGCCAAGGAATCAAGGATAGTGCAAATTTGCTTGAAAACGATATTTCGTATGAATGAGTTGGAGTTCAAAACTATGCTTATTCGATGTATCGCTCATCTTAGCATTAGCTATAAGAATACGGCAAATCACAATTTGGCCCGAGATATTAAAATTTTACTAACCGTTTTCGAGTGAGTTTTCTATTACTTATTAAATTACAAGTCAAATGAAACTATACCAATGGCTCTTTGGCTCGAATATTTTAATTTTCTTAACTAAGTAGAATTTTGACTGAAAAATAAATATTTTGTTTACTTATGCTTATAATAATTATTAATAAAAGATTGTTTATTTATTTATTATTACTTTTAAAAGTAACATTAATGAAATTTTGTTTATCGCAACATCACTATCAACAAATCGATTTAGAATTTCTTTATTATTTAAAGAATAATATTAATAAATATGAATTAATTTTTTAGACCTATTAAATGTCAGGCTATTTCTAATTAAGCAAGGAATTTGACCCCAATTTGAAAATATCCGTTCAATCTGCGCTGTCGATGCTTGAAGATTTAATAATTTCAGTGCTAAGATGGATCTGGATTCTTTTGAGTATAAAGTTTGGAAAATTCCACTTTGTTTTTGTAAATGTGCCAATCCTCAATCCTCAAATTTCCGTGGCCAATTAAATTTGTTAGACACCAAAATAGTTATGGAAAATATATCAAAACTACTTTTTGATAAAGATTTTATCAAAAGCGTACAAAACTCAAAAGAATTGTTTGATCCCATATGTAATCGTATAAACACTTTCCAACGTGGAAAAACCACTTTTATTTATATTTTTCTACAAATATTTTACTTTTAATTATAATTAATAAATTAGAAGTAATATAAATAAATTCAAAAATTTCAAATCCATTTCTCATTTTACATCATATACCTATCCAATTTTTTTTTCATATACGTAAGAATTGTTGTTTTTGAATTAGTTACGAATATTTTACGACGCAGTGTTCCTCGCAGTAATTGCATTTGCGAAGTGTATATTTGGATAACGACTTCTGTAGTTATGTCGTATTTTATATTAATTTAACTTAGCATCCTTTATTAATATAGTTTTTATCGAATAAAATTAAATCTATTAATATGATACAAATTTACTTTTCGTATATTAAGGTTTGCGACTTTACTAAGGTTTTTAAATCCGCGTTTGTTGATTTTATACAATATTATACGTATTATACAGTAATTTAAGTATATTACCATTTTTTACGTAAAAAATGTATAAAACAGTTTTTTACATACAATTGCACAACACTGATGCTTAGGTTAGATGACATATTTGCAAGATCAAACTGTTATGAGATGAATTTGCCTATGTTCAGATTAAACCAAGCAAATAAATTGAATTGACTACCAAGCTCAGTTGATTTTACTTTTACATGGTTTAGTTTAACTATTCCGAAGTTATCAAATAAATGCTTAGTTTGAATTGACATACAAACAAGTTCAGTGTGAAAGAAAATAAAGCATTATGGATATAAATTGAAATTAACTTAGCCATTTTTGTATTATGAAACATGCATAAGTAAAATAAACCATGGTCATTTTTACCTAAAGTAAGCAAAGTCTGGGTTATAATAACTAAAACAAGTTGAACTAGCTTAAGTTCAAAATAATTTTTTTCAGTGTAGTGTTGGGAGGTATAACCTGACCAATTAAAGCAATAGATACAACGGAAAATGGAGAAAATACCCCAGTTGGTACACCAACTACTTTAGCGAATCCACCATGTAACGAGGCTGGCCAAATGAATTCTGGGGTGAGCCAGTCATTGATGTGCTCATTCATAAGAATTCCAAAGTTGTCAAAATCACCAACTAGACAAACTAACTCAGCAAATCAGCAGAAAAAGGAAAATGCTGGACTCTGTTGGAAACTAATTGACTTAGAAACACTTATAACCCAACTAAGAAGCGAAGTTGACAAACTAAAAAGGAAAATGAAGGATTAAAGAAGCCCAAAGAAAACCCTCTAACCATTTATAATGAAGCAAGTACATACACCAGTTATAACATCGAGTTTCATACTGATGAGGAGGAAGTTGTATAGTGACCACGTTCATGACACTATAAACGTCGCTTCAAATAGTAGGATACCAACCATCCCCAGCTGCACCCTAAATTATGGTAATGATG
The DNA here is from genome assembly GCA_932526605.1 of Nephrotoma flavescens. NCBI lineage: Eukaryota > Metazoa > Arthropoda > Insecta > Diptera > Tipulidae > Nephrotoma > Nephrotoma flavescens. The sequence continues at coordinate 299,500,242 of OW052221.1, forward strand.
ATTAGCAAATGATTTTAATCGAACGATATTCTACGAGTACATATGTAATTATTTGCGTATTGAGAGAAAATATGATTTGTGCAATTTGTAATGCAAGCATCGGTAAAACACTTGTTTCGTTTTATATCGTAGCAATGAGCTAGTATGTATTGCTCTTCTATTAAATTTGAGTTTATATGTGTACGATGATGATGATACGTTAACCGATATTATAATTGTATTAAAAATCGGTTTTTAGAATTTTGGGAATAAAAATTTAAGTTAGAAAAATATTGGCTGTACTTCTGAGCACACCTCAGAATAAAACTTCGTAATTGTATATAATAAAAATATTTATTTATATAAAAATATATAAATATAAATCATAAACTAATTGTATTAAATTTATGTATAAAATTAGTTTATTAATCTTTACATTTATATCTATTAAAAATAAAAGTAAAAATAAATTTGTTGTGCGTTTATCTATTTAATAATACAAATTGGAGTCAGATAAATCATACGGTGCAGTAGGGTAATAACGTAACTCATATGGTGAAAGTGCAGTGTTGTGATCTAACTTTATAAGTGCTACCTATCGTGATAACGTGATATGCACATGTACCTAAGATACACTCGGTATCTGTAGATTACGCAGATCCACCGCGACACACCTCAACCACCACAGTGTCTTACCACCTACATTGGTGAACCCAACTACGAACAACCACTACGCACAACACACCGTGAATAAAGTTAAAAGTAGTTCGCCGGTTTCGACCAAACGCCAAATTACGAAGTATATCGAGACGCATTCGAATGCAGTTACATCTTTAAAATAAACCATTTTTCGCTAACAAATATTCGAATGCGAATTAAAAAAAAACAAACCAGTGCCAGCAGTAGCAGCCGGAACGGAATTTATAAAGAAAAACTGACGGAAAACACGTGTGCTGTATTTCATAAGGACATATTCTGTTGTGCCATATTAACGGTATAAGGAAACATCTATAAAGGTCGTTCAGCAACGTGGTCAACCAGCGGTACGAAGGTCGTTCAGCAACGTGGTCAACCAGCCTTCCAGCTAGTAATATTCAGCTTTAAAAACAAAATAAAAGTTACTGTAGTCGTTCATCTTAAATAATTTAATTTAAATTTTATCACATTCTTTAATATTATTTTTTTTTCTCTAAATCTTTATTTTAGTAATTTCATAAAAAAAACTGTAAAGAAGAGGAAACGGGACTTGACTCATGGCGAATTGAATATTATTGAAAATAAATCCGGTATCTTTAAACCACATTAATATATTGGTGAGTGTTACAATTTGTTACAAATATCTAATATTTCTCTCAATCGTTCAGTGTTTAATTAGAATAAAATATATTTTTTTAAATTGTACATACATCTATTCGATTAACGTCATTTGCTACTTCATCTTTCTCCTTTCGGTATAATTTCTTTCAAAAGTCGATTCATCTCTATTTCATATTATAAAATAAACTAATAATTCCTTGCTCGCGAATTTAGTCGAATCAAGTATGGCAAGTTCAGAAGATGAAAATAATGATAATAAGCCAGAGAAGACGGAAGCAAAACATAAAGTGAATATTGCCGAAGTACCTGTACCACAATTCTGGAAATCTTTACCAGAACTTTGGTTCAAACAACTCGAGGCATTATTTAAAGTCCGTCGAATCACGAGTGATGAGAACAAATTTAACTACGCTGTTGCTCATCTGCCGATAGATGTAATATCTACCGTATCAGGAATAATCCGTAAGCCTCCCGTAATCAATAGGTATGAAGCGCTTCGAGATGAGATTATCAGAAGACGTACATTGTCAGAACAAAGTAGAATTGAAAACCTACTTAAATCTACTGACATGGGTGATTTTTCACCATCCGATTTCTATCATCATCTCGAGGAAAAAGCAGGATCTTCAGCAGCTGTTAACGCTCAATTATTAAAAACTTTATGGTTAGGTCGACTACCCGACTCTATTAGATCGATAATTGCCATAAGAGAGCAAGACGAAATCAATGATTTACTTAAATTTGCAGATAGAATTTTCGAAATCAATCGTCCTAATCTCAATTGCAATTCCATCGCTACTGGAGAATCATCCAAATCTAAATCAAATAAAAATCACTCAGAAATTACTCTCAATAGCCTCCAAAAATCTATAGATCTACTAACTTCCAAATTTAATAGTGAAATGGTTAACTGGAAAAGATCAAAGCAACGATCGAATAGTAGAGCTTCTAATCGATTTCGATCGCGCACTAGGTCACACCAACGTGGTGGTGACTGGATTTGTTGGTACCATAGAAAATTTAAAGAGAGAGCAAGAAAATGTGAAGGTTGCTCATTTACAAAACAAACTTTTTCACAAGCACCACCCCCGAAGGAAAACTAGATCGTCCCATTATAGATGCGACTAACAATGGGACGTATGTCAATCGTCGCTTAATTATTAGATGTTCTAAAACAAAATATCATTTTCTAATTGACACTGGTGCAGAAATCTCGGTAGTTCCAAAATTATATTTTAATAACTTAGTCAGAGATAATGAAAACTCTTTAAATGCAGCTAATGGAACCATAATTAGTACTTACGGTACACGATTACTAGAATTAGACCTAGGGTTACGCCGAACATTTAGACATCCATTTATTGTTGCTTCGGTAACAAGACCAATAATAGGCGCAGATTTTTTGATAAAGTTCGGTTTGGTTGTCGATCTACGAAATAAACGACTCTTGGACACAAACACGTCACTTTCAGTCAACACGATGGACACCATAATAACAAATGAATCGGTATCGCGATTGTTTGCGGTTGAAGAACCTTACGCCGAAATTCTGCGCAACTACCCAAATCTAACACAAGAACATAGATATGACCTACCACAGTGTCTTACCACCTACAGTTGTGAGAGAAACAGATTGGGTACTAAACAGGAACAGGAAAAAAGGACCTACCAAAAAACAAGGAACGGAATGCTCACCTGAAGTTGGAAAACAATCGCAAGCTATTGTAACTGGTACTCGTAATACTAATCCAGCACATCAACAACAAAAACAACAGCAAAAAAATCAACAACAAAAGGTTGCACCGAAAGAAAAGGCTCCTCCGCAAACTAATGTATTCGGCATAACAGAATTTGCTAGTATACAAAATATAATTAAATCAGTGACCACTAAGGAGTACAGAGTAGTGTCACTAAGCAACAGCGTGTGCAAAATCAATACACCAGATTCCGATACATATAGAGCTCTAGCCACAAAGCTCAACGAGGAAGGTAAAGACTGGTTCACATATGGAGATAAAAACTACCGTGCAATTAAGGTTATGGCCAGAGGCCTTCATCCAACATGTAAGAAGTTAATCATCAACTCGAAAAGTGACCAACGATATATTCTCACCTTTCATAACATAGGTGAATATCTTTTAACATAAACTACCTACTCCAAATCCTTAACGCGTAATAGAAGCTTACCAAATGAAAGTTATTTTCTTCTGAGCTTGAACTCTTGCTGGTATCTTCGGGCGAAATTTGCTTATGTAATGACATTGATTGCCAAGCATTTATAATCAAACAAAATACTCGGAACATCCTCTTTTGGTGTTTTTATCTTAAAAAGCTTTTTAGCTTCTCAGAAATATTATGCATTATTGTGAGATATATGCGCAAGTTACCTTGTAACTCTTGTTCCTGATTAAAGACTATTCTTGCAGACTTGTTGTGCAGCGACATTAGATCGCAGATTTACATCTTCCAAAAAGAAAATTGTGGAATTACTGCATTCTGTACAATTTCCCGGATGGGATGCTATCAATCGTGATTTTGTTGCTTCCGACCAGTCTAAAGATTTTTTTATTCCTGCATCCGATTGAGATTCAGCCCCTCCCTAAAAATCAGATGGTCCAGATGGAGTACGTCCTTTTGAAACTCTTCCACAATTTTGGAATAAGAGCATGGTTGTTTTCAACACAATAGCATGCGAAAAGTCGAATTATACAACCCCCGTGTCCCTATTCTGGTAATTATCCGGGAATTGGGAATTAGGGAAAGAATTTTCATATAAATTCTATTTAAATAATTTTTTTCTCACATACTAAGGAAGGTAGGTGGTAATTTGTTTAAAAACAAAATAAAATTGGGAATAATTTTCCGTGGAATTTCTTGATACACTGCAGCAACCTGGCTTTCCTACACAGAATTATGCTGATAACTAAGTCATTTTGGTACCTTTCTATACTACGTGGTGGTGCCTCAAGAAGGGCTTGTACGATAATTTATATAAAACTAGTCTGCTAGTCTTTTCTAGATGTGTTAACATTGGCGAACTGTCCGCTTCTTCTCTATTTGAGCAGACGATCGCCAGATGTAACACAGTAAATATCGTGGTGTAATTTTTTTGCAACCTTAATTCACCTTGAAAGCAAATTTTAAAAAGCCACTACCATTTTTTGGTAATTTAGAAGAGCATTTGGGAATACTTGGGGTATGAATCCCAATATGCTGTTATTAATCTAAAAATCTTTGGATGTACCGATGCTATATTATGCTGCTGTGGTTTGGTGGCTTTTGGTCAAACCAAACTCCGTTATTGCGAAGCTTAACAGTTTACACAGTATGGCGTGCCACAATAGACAGGATTTTTTGTTAAAGTAGAGGCGTGAAAGTTTTGACGTTCAAATTATAACTCATTGTACCCACAATTTTATAAAAAATATGTATGCTTTTTTAATGAATAATATTTTAATTTAATTCTCTGTCGTTTAGAAATTACTAACTAATAAATTTTTACAATATCTAGGAAGCCAAAATTATTAAAGAAGCGATTTTTGAATACCAATACTTTTAGTAGCCCTTATCCTTTCTCTTGGTAGATTAGAGTTTTGTTATCTTGTTCCGTTTCTATAGAGTTGCCCCTTGTTATATGTAAACACGTAGTAGGGATATAGAAACAGCGTTATCAGCGGCTCTTGGCCAGTCCTTGGTCCTACAATAAAACCAATTAATCATTATTTGCGATTTATACATGGATAATTTAAAAACATCTTGGTTACCGTAATCTATATTCCAAAAGTAGAATTTTCTTAAAATATGTTAAACATTAACTGAGTTATATTAATTGGTTACCTTAATACTGTACAACGTATCCCAAACCGAAATAATGTTTGCATAATATGAAAAAACTAAAAATTAAAAATCACACAAGCAAAAAATACGCCATTCATTAAAATCAACTAACGATACACGACTGCAAAATAATGTACATGTAAAAAAATGTTATGCTCATATACTAAAATTGTAATTAAGATACAAAGTACATCAACACCACAGCGCTGCAATAATACGATGAAAAAACCTTAACTCTACAACCAGCACAGCACAAACGTATCCACACATACGGGAAAAATGCTTTTTTTTTATTAATTAAATTTTATATTTTCCATAGGATTTATTTTGCGCAAAAAAGCTCTAGAACATATTTTTTTTTTAAATACAGCACACAAATATATCAAATACAAAAATTATGATTAATTACTTTAATGGATTTTCAATTATTTTATATTTTCATACTTAATAAAAATAAAAATTTAAAACGAAATAGATTATGTTGAGGGTGGTTTCAATTAAAGTTTATCAACAGACATTATTACATATTTCATGAAAATTACAATGACAGCAGAAAACTTTTTTTTTTCGAAATTTTTGAACAAAATATTAATAATTTAATTACGTTGTTTATATAATAACGAAACTTTTATATAACGATTTTTTTTTTGTTTTCAAGCTATATAAAAGTTTGTGTCACCGTCAAGTCCGGTTTATATTTAAAACCCTGCACATATATAAGAACCATTAAGCACAGAAGAAATATAAAGAACGAGCGAACGAACGAGCAACAAACAAAAAATTAAAAAGTTCATTAATCGTTTTATGATGAAAGTTTCAAAAAAATACATCGACTGAAAAGATCCAGCTCAACTGGTGAACAAAAAAAAAAAAAATAATAAACACCGTGAATTCTTAATACACCTAGATAAAATGTAATTTTATTTAGCTTTAATCCATTTTAAGCGTATACAACAAAATTGTTTTCTTGTAATTTCAATTTTCGTTAAAGGTTATATCTTGGTCGATAAACTTCAATTAATATTATTTAGGGAAAAAGCTTCATGTAGTGGAATAATAAGAATACGGTTTTAACGTTTTGTGTTTGTTTTGTTCGTTGGTTAAATTTTTTTGGTTAATTTTACTCGTAACATTTATTTTGATATTTATGGCATTTGTTGCTGGTCCTGTATTATCTCAATGAAATAAACGATATTTCCTAAATTAAATTCAAGTATCAATTATGTTTAAGAAGTTTATAGGCTTCATTATATTTTTCGATAAATAAATTTTGAGTTTGATAGTACAAGTCGATCTAGTTACCTACTGAATAATTTATTGCTAAAAACTCAATTATTTTAGAGTAGGCTAAATATATGTTCCTTCAAAAATAATTGATTCAGATTAGATGGTGTCATTTCCCGGAATTTTTTATTCGCGAGAAACGGGAAATTCTAAAAAGAATTTTCTCAGGAAATTTGTAAAAGTTCAATTAAGTCGTTAAATTATAAAATATCATAAAGGCATCCAGCAATTTCTGCGGGTTTTTGGTTATGTTTCCCATACTTTCACTGAAATATGACTATATTTCTACAATCTTTCTAGTTTTAAGTGCTGCGTTTATTGCACCAGTGAATTTCTCGTTTATATCAGGTACTAAGATCTGTTCCTTATCTTTCCCGGACGAACCTTCATTTTGTATTCCCGTTCCAATTCCAACCTCAACGCTTTCAAACTCTTTAGAGAATAACTTATAATATATTTACGGCAAGCCTGCTGTAGCAGTATAGTTGTAACTCGAGTGTCTCAAGATATAAGTCACAAGATCTTGGTTCCTTCGTTCTTTAATGCGACGTGATAAAACTTCCAACATCTCTGTTAAAATATTATCATTATTTGCACGTAATGTATCAAAAAGGAATTTTAAAATTGCATCAACTGTAATCGTACTTGCATCACGTCTTACTGAGCCTAAATCCTTCACTGCCTTTCCAATAATTGTTGACTCGCAATTGTAAGAAATCTTTCAATCATGGTCACAATGCTATTCCACATGGTTTTACAATCCAACAATAAACAGAATTCATTCCGTGTTTTTCCAATGCGGCCTTAAAATCGTCATATTCGCAAATTGCATTTACATTACCACGGTTCATCAAGGTTCATAAACTTCAACATTATCACTATCAGATTAAGAAAATTTTTCGATGATCGAGCTATATGTATATTCATTAGTGTCACTTTGATTAGTTTTGAAGCTGTATTACCTGTGATACGGTATCAATCAGAAATATGATATTGATTACTGAATCCCATAAACATAATCGGTTATGCTGTAGTTGTGTTATATATAGATCTTCCGCTGTGAACTTAAGATTTTTTGGTTTTGGGGAACTCATAATAATTTGAGCGCTGTGTTACCAAATTTTTAGTGATATTAACACCAGGTTTGTCGATATTGATATATTGGTGATTGATTTGCAATTTCAATCGGTTGCAATTTTCTCGAAAGACAAGCCCAAGTAGCACCAAATAACTTTATAGTTTTATGACTAAATCCCGACGTCGGTGCAACCGCTAGAAACTTGAAAAATTAGACATTTTGAACTTAAAACTAAAATTTCTTATTTATCGGTCGGTGCGACCACCATACGACGGTATCTTTTACCAGTCAATATCAAGTTATTTCTTATCGAGTTGGCCAACTTATTTCACATTTTCTAACTATTATCCGACTACTATAACTTGATGGTCATTATTTACCCACGTGCCGACTCTTTAGTTTACCGGTCGTTTTACCCGATATTTAATGACCAGTTGGCGACTTTATTGTCATTTAAAAACTGAAATTCACCTTAAATAAGTTATTTGACATGATATAACATTTTTCACGTAAGTATCACAATTTTGTGGCATAGTTGACTCGCTTGACAAAATTATTATATCGAGAATATTATTTATCGACAAACGTCAAATGTACAAAATTTTTTATTTATAAATAATTAAATATGGATCATTTTAAATTAAAAAAGAAGCCATTTAAACATTCGATATATTTTTCGGAAAGTGAAATTTTACTTAAACAAACCCTTAAATCTAAAAGTCAATAGAAAAAGTAAGTTTGACAAGTTAGAAAAACAAGTTAAAAAAATAACCAAGTTGTTGCCAGAGTGACAAATTTGTTGGGAAAATAGTTTATTTGATTTTGAAATAACTTTTTTGTGATTTTTGAGATACGTTTGCTATAAATTAGTCTTTCTTATGACTTTTTTGTCATTTTCATATACATTATGGAACACACCATTTTTTCTTTAGGTTTCATTAAAAATTATTTACTTCTGAAAAACAAAATTTGTTATTTTGATAATTTTCATGACTATATGGCAATATAGTATTATAATTTTAATGACGGGGATGTTTTTGAACAGATTTTCTCTGCTATTAGAGTAATTTAATCATATTTATTTATTTTTATTTTTTTGAAATATCAACTTATATTTTAAAATAAAGAAATTATGGAAGCCTGTAAGTTTTGAGCTGGGAGACAGGTACATATTTACTATAAAACTTAATTTGTTAGAAAAAATAAGCCCTAATTAACACCATATTAGAATTATTAGTTTAACAATGATTCTATAAATTTTAATTTTTTTAAAGAACCTTTCAAAGTAGGAACATTTGAACATTTGTATTTTTTTATAAAACAAGAAAAAGGAATAAATAACATTATGAAAAAGACAGCACCATTATTTACATATTTTGAAAAAAAAAGTTCCCTCTCCACAAAATATAATCCGAATGACGAAAAAAATTAGTTTTTTTACGAACGTAATAGTTGTATAAGCGACTCCGATCTAACTAACTTCAGTCATTTGAAAAGACAAATAGTGGTTATTACGACGTTATAACAACCTCAGATTTATTCCCCAATACCGTTGTAGCACCGTTACCATACCGTCGTACCAACGTCGGCTAGCCGACCACTAGTCATCTAGCTAACGGCGGTACGACGTTATCCCAACCCATTTGTGCTACTTGGGAGGTTCGAACCGAAGTTTTGAGGCCAAATCATGTAATTTGTCGGCAAGATCAGCGAGATTCTCTTGCACTGCCTGATCCATTATTTTGTATATGACATTTACAGTTAAATTATTGCCGACCGACGATTAAATTCTGTATAACATTTCCGATGGTTTTTGATCGCGTAAATCAATTGTGCCGAGTATTGTTTCTAGTTAAGCTCTTCGGAAATGGAGTGACGATCAATTTGTATGCTCGTATTATTATCTCGTATTTATTTTGTGCCCCAGGTCTTGAAACACATAAATTATATCCTCCGCCTGTGTTGCAGAGAGTGCAGTTGCGCAAACTTTTCTTCGTCATATTATTATCTTGTTCACGTCAAATGTTATCTCGGTTCTTAACAACTAACTCTTTTGGTTGGCTTCCTAGAACGCTGGTAGCCGTCAAATGTTTTGACGTGGCTATTTCTGGTTGGGACTCTGCATACTGCTGCTGATTGTTGCCACCATGTATAGCATGTTTTTGTTATCACTTGTAATTTTTGTGTTATTTTATGCGTAAAATGAAATGCTTTAGCTTTTATGCTAATGGATTCACACATTTAAAAAAAAAATAACACGGGGTTTTCGCCCTGAGCAAAATAGAACTTGCAAATTTTTAGAAATGACGTAGGAATGGGCATATAGGGGTTCCAAAACCTTGGATATGTAGTGACTCGAACCCGTCTCGCCGTCTTTTCATCCAAAATCACGAAAATAGCTTGCAATTTCTGATCGATTCGAAACGGATCCCCAATTTCCAAATATGGTGCAAAACTTTAAAATTTCTCGAAATCTCGGTTTCAGGCGTTAGCTCACATATCCTTGAATCATCACGGCAGTAGACAGGCCTATTATAGGTGCTGACTTTCTGTCTTAATATTAATTTGTGGTCGATTTGGAGAACAGAAGACGCTCTAGTTCAATTACTACTCTCACTATAAACGCAACCATGTTTCATCCGAATTTCAGTTTATGACAGACATCGGAATCTGCCGCCCCTCGCCATCACCAAAAGGTGATGGCTTGGTGCAAATGAAAACAAGCACTAGCGCCCTTGTGCAGATTATCGACAGTTAAACACTGTCACTGTAACAAGTAGATCCTATTCCACACATTACAGGGTCTCTTTGAATCTCACCGGCACCACCATTTTCTCAAAGATAGATTTGGTTAGGCGGCATATCATCAAATTCCCATGGATAACGAGGATATTCACAAAACAGCAATAACTACTCCTTTTAGGCTTTTTGAGTTTACCTGAACCTCGATAACGAAGTGTTAAAAGGGCTAGTCTTCGTCTACTCTTATATCGACGATATCCTCGTTGCAAGCCGCTCCGAGAAATAACACGGGGAATATCTCGAGTCAGAATTTAATCATCTCTCCGCATATGGAATCAAATTAAAGCTTCGCAATGTACTTTCGGCGTTAAGTCTCTCGACCTTTTAAGCCACACAATTTCGAAAGATGGCATCTTTTGGAAAGATAGAGTGGAAGTCATTTCAAATTTTCCAGAGCAAACATCAATCCGCCACCAGTTTATACCACGGTTATTCGAACTGTTATCGCCTCTTCACAGGAATTTATGGCCACTTTACTCAAGAAAGGCAAAAACAGAAAAAATCTCTTGGCTCGAAGATTGCACAGAATCCTTCGAAAGGGTCAAGCGTCATCACACACTCCTAAATCCTGCAACGGATCGGTTAACCAGACAAGCAACAACTGGTGTACTTCTACAGGTAAAACTCGATCCTTTGTTCCTCTCAATATGCGAAAAGTCCAAAGCTCACCGACACACGAAATCGGAGCTTGGTAAATTCGAGCTATACCAAATGACAGGTTTTAACATATCCACATGGACTTGGTTGGTCCACTGCTCCAAACCAATGGCTATCATTATATTTTAACGATAGTCGGGAGATTTACCCGTTGGGCAGAAGCTTATCCAATCCAAGGAATTACCGCAAAAACCGGAAGTAAGATCTTTTACAATGAGTATATCTGTAGATATGGTGTCCCACTCATCATCACGGCAGACCAAGAAACATAATTTCAATTAACTTTGTTCACCGAGCTCACAAAGCCCCTAGGTCCCGATCGAATTGGGCAACTGCATACTACGGTTCCACCGACAACTAAAAGCTGCGTTAACAACTTGATGTATAATAAATCCCATTGGAGTTCCGAACTTCCAACGATCCTATTTGGTATTCGAACATTTGTCAAGGAAGACCTCAACTGCACACCAGCAGAGCTATATGGTCAAAATATCAAGTTTCCCAGGAATTCTTCATCAACGATCAAAATTCCAACCCAAGGCATCCAACAGAACAGGCAACGTACATTTCCAAAAATCTGGAAACCTGTTCACACGTATTCGTACTTGTGGATAGAGTCAGAGGTCCATTGAGTACACTTTATTCTGATGGTAAACCTATTCGAAAAACGTAGTGTTCGAAAAATGGTTACGTTTAATTTAAAACACTACGGTTTTTGATCCGCAGGAGGGGAGTGATGTAGTGGCTCAGAAATCTTTCAGTTCCGCTATAGAGACGTATTTTTAAAAAAGTACCAGGAAATTTTGACGAATCCTAAAATAGTGCGCTTACTACTGGGGCGTGGGTCACTTTTTCACAAAAATCGCCTTTTACTTTAAATTTATTAAACAAAACACTGAACATGTAGTTTGTAATAATTTGTTTTATTTTCTCAAAGCTGTTATATATATAAAAAAAAATCAACTGTTATAAAATAAATAAACAAAAAGTTTAATTTAATTTTGAAATTAATAAGAAAAATTCATAAATTAATTATAAAAAATAACTTTTACGAGAATATTCTGATTAAATAAAATCCTTTTAAGCAACCATTTGCTAGATCTAAATATATTCTGGAAAGTGTTTTTCTTCGTGACACTATTCTGGCTTTCTCTGGGAGTAGAGAATTGGACAAAATATTTTCATAGCATTTTTGTCTAAATTGTATTTTTCTAGCCTACTGAGGGAATAAGTTTGATTTAAAAATTTTGCCCGCTTGTTAATTTCTAGTAACGGAAAAGCATAATTGGCGTATTATCAGTAGTAATTAAAATAGAGTTGGCTTTAATTAAAACTAAAAAAAAAATTTTCATAAAACCGATTCAGTAATTGTTACTACACTGAACAATGAACAAAAATTCAGAAAGCAAAATTGGCCTCTAACAAAATATAAAAATTTTGTGGAACAAAAGTTTCCCTATCCCCCTTTGTTTTGAAAATTTTTGCAATAAACATATTACTTCAGTAGGCCAGAAAAATACAATTTCGATAAAAATGCCCAAAAACATCCAGAATAGTGCCACCGGAAGTTGTTAATGTGAAACAATCACTAATCACAGGGAATCACTAATCAATGCCTTGAGTTAGCGGATTTTATAACGTTTAACGATTTTGTGCTGTGAAAAAGTTTTGTGCTTATACTGAGGGTATTGGTAGACAATTCGAAAACAGGACTATTCTTAGTTTCTGGTAAAACCGTGCTCCATGTCTCACGCAAATTTGAGGGGCGGGACTTGTTTTTCAAAGTACACGTTATTACTACAAAATTTATCGAATTTGAAATGAAATCTAATTAAAATGCTGTATTGTTCATGAACTGCTGTATGTTCCGATCTTAACAAATTGCCATCTTTTCATTGAATGTTAAAAAAAACATGAAATATGTTCGTATCTATACCAAGTACGCGTCGTCGACGGTAAAGCTTCAAACAGCGTTTGTGTAGACGATTTTGTTATACAAAATAATAAATCATTGTTTAAGTAGCAACTTCAGTAAAAATTATAAAAAATTATTAAATATTATTTAATTAGCGCATAGAAATGTATTCGTCGCCCGTTATTATGATAAAGGGTGTTCCGGATTGCAAAGCTTTTATAATAAAAATAAAATCCCAGTGGATAATCATAACATAGAATCATCGTTTAATGGATTATTATCCGGGCCACCGTGTAATTTTGTTATTTTTTGTGTTCGTCATTACGGTTTGGTGTTGTATTTAGTTATCCTTAAAATTTCTCTGTCAATTAATGTACAAAAACAAAATTAATTGTACTTCATTTAAAATAGAACAAAAATAAAAGAAAACATTTAACTTTATTTTTTCATCTAATTTCATCAAGAGACTCGAAAAAAATATTATTTCGTATATAATCAGAAAAAGCTTTTAATTAATTATTTCTAATTACGATTAAATTAACGAAATAAGAATAGAAACTGTCTTATATTCTTCTAACATAAAAGTTGGTATTTCCAGTTTTTAATAAATTTATGGTAAAAAACCTAAAAAAAGCAAAAAAAAAATAATTATTTAAAGATGAAATATTTTTATAAAAATACCTGAGCTTTTTTTATGGTAAGATGAAGAATATGAATTATTATGCTTTTCGTGTAGAAAAATTTTTATACGAAGCTTTAATAAAATAATTATGATAATCTACTTTTGTTTTGTAGCTTTAGATTTTTTATCGTTAAACTATAAATCTTTCAGAATGTAGAGAAAAGAAAATGCAAGGATTTTCATTTCAACTTGAATTTTAATTGCTTTATTTAACATTGTTGTTGTGCTTTTCAGAGTAAAAAAATTTGGATTTGTTTCAGATTTTTGTGTTGTTGGTTTATATTTTGTTGTTTTCTATTTTCTCCGGAATCTGTTGGTGCTTTAATTTGGGTTTAGTGTTTTTTTTATTCGTTTTGGTTTATCATGCTTGACCCATCTCTGACCCTTTTATTTTTTAATCTCTCGACTTTGTTCATATAATATGGAGAGCAGTAGTAGAAATTCACGTAGTGTTTATATATAAAATATCCAAAAATTTGGAAAATATACATTACACATTTTGTTAATAATAATTATAATTGAATGCGTTAACTGAGAATTTAAATTTCATTTAATATACGTTTACTTTAGGATGCTGCACTCAATGGAATAACTTATAGGAAACAAATAAACATGAAAGCTAGGATTAATAACATGATCATTTATCACGGTTCAGAATTTTTTACAAATATTGGCTTCAGTATTTGGTAAACATTTTCTACATGGCATTTTATATATAATATTATCTCCATATAAGCCCAACACAACAAAAAGATTTAAATCTATGTATTTATAATAATTATAAATATTTTATAAATTTTCCTAGATGTCTCCATTCACATAAATATCAAATATTGTTTTAGCATGAAAGTTAAGAGATTTTCCGTTCAGATTACAGAACCAAGTCCATAAAAAACATTATTTTTTGTCTTGCTACACAAAAATATAAATAATTCGTACAATGTCAGAGAAAAATTTCTATAAAATTATTATTATTTTTAATTGGAAAAACTTTTGTGTGTTATATAATGTGTTCGGAGAATATGGACATTGTGTAGGATTGAAAATTATATTTTATGTCTACATAATTTATAAATCAGAATTTTTAAATTTGTATTTTTATAAAATTTTAAGATCTTGTGTGATAATTTTCTTGGCAGAATATGGAATTTGTACTTGAAAAATGTGCTTTTGAAATAAAAGTTTCAATTGGTTCCATTAAAATTTCTATACCAACTGTCTCCCAATATTTTTAAATTAGATAATACTCAACGGACACAAATCATCCGTAAACACGATTTTTTTTATAAACGGATAATTCTCCATGTCTATAATTGTGAAAAGTGTAAAAATGTTTCAGACTGGAGAAAACGGACTTCAGTTAAATGTTTCGGATGGTGCAAGAAATTGTACTATTACGTTTGCGTCGGAACCTAGAAAGATCTGGAAAGCTTTATTGCGCTATTTATAGCGCCAAAATTCTGAAAATGACACGTTATACGAGGAGTTGTAGGAAGTTAATCATTTAGTCATGGAAATGCAGCGACATTTAATCGTGAACCGTTTAAAGATAGGACACCTAACTTTAAATAATGTGTTATCTTTAGCGTAAGTTCTTCTTTTGCTGTCTTATAATATAGGACCCCTGAAACTCCAAAAAAAATAGTGAAAATTCTGATACAACTGGAATGTAGTCTTAGTACGAACGTAACTTTCAGAAACTGAATAACTTATAATAATAATTATAGTGAAAATTCTAACTTTAAAATTTTTCCCAAATTGTATTAGTTTCTTATTTAAATTTTAATACATTGGCGGCCATAATCTGAAACTTAATTATTTGGCAGAAAATACAAAAATATCACTTATCGAGTTCTAAAGGAAAATCTCCCTCAATTTTCTGATTATATTCGAAAGTTTTCAATCCACAATTAAATGCAACTCAGCACAATTATTTTTATATTTACTTATAAAGAGGTGGACGAGAAGCGAGAATCTAGTTCAAAGTAGACATTATGAAAATTTCAGAATTATTGATTAAGAATTAGCTGAATTGTCTCCAGCACGGTCAAATGTAAGAATTTCCTTCAAAATGTATCTTAGAATCAATTTAATAGTCAAATGACCAAGGTTTAGTTCAGCATTAGGAAACCTTAGAATTTTGTCAAAAACTCACTTAAGAATCTGTGCAATTGATTCTGGGCTCAAAAATTGTTAATACCAATAATTTAATTGAATAAAATCGATAACAACTATAAGCATGATAATAGCTAATAGAAGTCTTTGATTAAACAATTTCAGTGGCATCAATTTAACCATAATAGTATCGAATTGTAAGTAAACCTACAAATCTAATTAATAGTTTAAGCCTAACAATGTAATTAATGCCCCATTTCTATTGTTGCAGACTAGCTTGGATACGACCTTAGAGGCGTTCAGGCATAATCCAACGGACGTTGCATCATACCACTGTTCTCTCGAACAAGTATTGAACCATTGGTCCGTACCTGCGGTTCCTCTCGTACTACGCAGGAATGCTATCGCAACAACAACTCATCAGTAGGGTAAAACTAAAAAAAAATTAAAATAAAATTTAATTATCAATAATCAATTCGCTAAGAAATGGAAGTAGATGTAACATTGTAAAATTTCAAAATTCCATACACCTAGTTTTTTAACTTCCCGAAGCAATTTGTCAATTATTGCTGGATGTTTTGCCACTCCTTAAATAATTATGTAGGCGTACAATGCCTATAGCAACTAATTCAGCCTTCTTGAGTGATATCAAGCGAGGGTTTCTTAAGACTCTAAACACTGATGAAATTATCCCAATTAAGTGTTTTCTACCACTCCTCGGGCTCGGATCAACCTGTAACAAATGTCCTTTCATTTGATCCTTTCCAATTTATTCCAACATATGCGTTTCATAAGGAATTTCCTGCTGCATTCCCTGAAGGGGCGTTGGGGGGAAAAGGGAGGGGGTCCCAAAGTGTGGTATTTAATTCTGCAATGAAGTACAGTATTTTTAAATACGCTTTCATCTGAAATCCTGTCAAGGCAAACAGTACAATGCTCAAAAATCTCTTGTAATTCATTAATTCACTAGAACTATTAAGTGGTGCTTGTAGAGCAACAAGACCCATTGCTAACTTTCATCTTTGATGGATATTTTTGGAACAAATTATTTATTTGTAACATTTTAGTTATACAAAAAATAAGAAACAGAAGTATATGCGCAAACAGCTAAATACTCAAGAGGATCCACGAATCGAAATGACATTCAAAATTTATAGCAATCTATCGAGCAGGAAAATGCAACAACGAAATATGCCAAATTTCTCTTACAGGATTTTAACAAATTTGATTCACTAACTTAGTCAATTTTAATAAAAAAAATTAACAATTTGATTTTTGAAGCTGATTCAGTTACTTATAAAACTTCTCCTCAAACCCAACAATCATCGTCATTAACTTTTGGTTTTCCAGGTCGATTGGTAATTATTTCACCATGTTCTGATATTTGTAATGGTTTTTATGAAGAATATGTAATTATTACTAGTTCACCCTTGCCTTCTACATCTCTGAGGTTCCAAAAAATACTTTGACTGAACTACTTTGAAAATGTATTTTAAAGACTCGGAATTTGACTTTTCGAGCGATGAAGAAGATCAGGATCCCAATTTGATTACTCAAACGAATTAAGATGATATTTACTTTCCTTGCTTGGAACATTCTAGTAAAAGCATATGCCAAAATTATCACAAATTTAGTGTTAAATTTTAATTATTTATAAATTTAAGAAACTGAATCTAATGATGAAGAATTCATCATTAATGAAAACCACGCATTTATCAGTTGCAAACAGTATCGGAAAACGTTCAAACCAAAATTGAATTTCTCGATAAATTTCAGGAAATTCAATTTACTAAAAATTTACTAACATATATTCCAACTTAGAAAAATTGGATTCGAAAAAAAGTCAAAAACAAATAGAAGGTAATCCAATAGAAAACCTTGAGACACCTCCGATGTACTTTAGTAAATTTTACCCCATGTACGCCGGACAACAGTCTATTCGCTGGTATAGATACACAAATTCCGACGAATTAGCAAAACTCTTCAGGTTACATATTCATACTTGGTATTTAGCTTGTTCTAAAAGCAATAAATTATGCCCGCTTCTCTCAACTCAAAATAGTACTACATTTCGTTGATGTAATGGATCCCATCAAAGCAAATTTGTTGATAAATTTCACAACCGAAGCAGACTCTTACAGCATGAGGTGGAAGAATACTTGAGCATCGACGAACGAA
Source organism: Nephrotoma flavescens (assembly GCA_932526605.1). NCBI lineage: Eukaryota > Metazoa > Arthropoda > Insecta > Diptera > Tipulidae > Nephrotoma > Nephrotoma flavescens. The sequence continues at coordinate 299,518,086 of OW052221.1, forward strand.
TTGTGCCTTTTGGCAGCAGATTAGCTATTAAACAATACGTTAAAGTGTCACCGTGCCCTTGGAGTATACAAATATATATGTTGTGTCGAAAAAATGGCCTCCCATCTGACTCAAATTTTATCAAGGAACATAAACCGGTCTCCTAGAAGCTAGTATTAAAAATTTCGGATACGCCGCCACAATTGTGCTGCATTTATGTAACTGTATTACAAATATTGAGCACAGTCTGTTCTCCGATAATTAATTTCCGTCCTAAGCGTTGTTCGAAATTCATCAACAAAAAAAAAAAAAAAGCGCCGTTGGAACTGCTCAGAAGAGCAAAGAAGTAAAAAACAACGCCGAGGAATTTATGAGGAGGTTCCGAGGGTAGCCGATAACCTGATCATGGTAAGCTGATTCATTCGACATTGAATTTTATGGGTATTGGTACAAAAAATCAAATAAATCCAACATGCAGTAGATTAGCCTGAAATAGTCTAGTAGATCACCTGATGAATTATTATCGGATTTTTTTTTTTTATCGAAGAAACATTTGAAATAATATTTCATTTTGTGAATTTGGCCATGGTTTCCATGTTGGGAAGCAATGTAATCTAAAAAAAATTCCATGCAAAAAATCAATTATTTACTAAATTTTAGAAGATGTTTGGCACGAGCTCTTATTGAAACGTGCACCAAACCACAAGTACGACGTTTTAGGCATTGTTAAGGAAATTTGCCAGCCAAAAACGCAAAATTGCAGTGAAGTATGCCAAAGGTGTAAATATAAATCCCATTTTTATTGTGAAAAGTGCAAAGTCTATTTATTCCTTAATCGTGATAGGAATTGCTTTTCAGATTTTCACCGGAAGCCTTAAAATACAAATACCTTGCGGTATTTGTAAAACCAATGAACTTAAACGTTTATTTTTTATTTTTATGTTTGAAACAAGAAATATTTTACGTTCCTTAACCTAGCAGAAGCAATACAGCAGAACACTACAAGATAGTATGGATAATTATAGGCTAATAATAGGCTAATTAAATGCTCTCTTAAAAACTTTTGGAATCCATCCCTTCCATATAAAACACGGGTTCTGCTAGCTTTAGAAAAAAGTACCAGGGGACCGACGAGCATGCTTGGTGAAAAGCGAGACAGTTTTTTTAATCTCTTTTGCAAAACAACTTTAATTTCATTTTATTTTATTCGGCTGAGACAAAATCGATGTTGCCGAGGTAACCGTCGTCGCTGTCACTATCAAGAATTAATAGAAGTTTCATGAGCAGCATTCAATGCTTCTTCCCACACAACATTATACGTGCCACGTTCATTTTCAGGTGGTAACAGAAGTTTCAAGCTATATTTTGTCGTTTAACACGGAAAAATGCTACGTACAACATACCGTTATTAAAGTCAGGTGAACGAAGGTCGACGCCTACATATTCGAAAGTTTGCCCTTGAGATTCATGCATGATCATCGCAAACACTGGTCGAAGCTTCGTGTGTATACTTCTTGTCCAGCTTTGCCCCAGTAATTATTTTTGCTTTAACTACGTTGTTACATAATTCGGTAACAATCAGGGGTGTTCCATTCCACATACCCTCCGAATTATCTAAATTACGCATTTGTCAAGTTTTTTTTATTTTAAATTTAAATTTTTTATCTCGATTTTAATTACATACTTGGCAAATTATTATTTATTTATATTTCCCAAAAGTTATTATTTTTGGTTTTTGATACAATAATTTCCGATGAAAAACTAAATGTCAAATTTAGTGCAAGAAGTATTTTGTCCTCATGTTTTTTTATAATAAAACTTTTATTTTAATATGACAGACCTTGCGGAAAATAATTTTGATGTAAGATCGGATTCAAACCTTTTTGCATATTTACACCGACAAAATAGTCTATGCTATCGACAAATGTATGTGAAGTTGGCGCAAATGTCAGCCCAAAAAAACGCAGCGGCAACACTAAAACTATAATTTCTGTCACGTATTGGCTATCAGCCCAAAAAAAATCGTATGTCACGACATTTTAATGATGTCAGCCCAAAATACAAAAATATTTTAAATTATGGATTTTTGGAGTAAGCCGAAATAAATAAGCCAATCTAAATGGAAGTTGAGATTTTGGATATTAGTCAACACTATGATGATCGAATAGTTTTGGTCTCAAGCTTTGCCGGTGCAAAGTTTTAGGACAATGTAATTAGTATCTCATGGCGAGACTAGCCTATATATAGCCACTTTGAGAACACACTGTATATCTTAATGGAATTTGAGATTTTGGGGATTGGTCATTGGTCTCACTATGATTTTCGAGTAGTTCTGCTCTCAACCTTTACCGGCGCCAAGTTTAAGGACGATGTAATTGATGTAATTGGCAAGAATGGCCCATATATAGCCACTATAAGAAAACCCGAGATACCAATTACATCGTCCTAAAGCTTTGCACCAGCAAAGGTTAAAACCACAACTACCCAAAAATCATAGTAAGACCGATGACCAATACCCAAAATCTCAAGTTCTCAAGATATACAGTGTGTTCTCAAAGTGGCTATATATGGGCCAGTCTCGCCATGTGATACCAATTACATCGTCCTAAAACTTTGCACCGGCAAAGCTTGAGACCACAACTACCCGAAAATCATAGTAAGACCGATGACCAACACTCCTGCCAATTTTCAGAAAAAATAGTGCCGTTTCGAGAAAAAATTTACAGATAAATAAACATATATATATATACAAATATTATTCGTTCAATAATATAGATTTGTGGAACCCATATCGAAAAACGATTTAAAAACAATTGAAAAATTTAAGGTTAATTTTAGGCTAATTAAATGCTAATTTATCACTAAAAAGCTAGCAGAACCCAAATCTAAATCGAACCAAAAATCAAATTAGAACGCAAAACAAGATCAAGTGACAAACAAATAATGTTAGGCTCATTAAGGCCTAACGAAATTCCCGATTAAACAATTTTGGGCTCCAGTTATTCTTGACTAAACTTCAGGTCATTTAATGTAAAGCTAGCACAACTTAAATCAAAAATCGGGCCAAAACTGAAACTAGATCGCAAAACAAGATCAATTGTCAAACAAAAAAGACGGAAAAGGTTCGGAGCCGAACCCTATAAGCATTTTTGTTGCCTATAAAATAAAAGAAAATAGTTTTTCCACAAAAAAAATCACAAACCATCACACCTAAACATTATTACCACCCTCACCCACCATCCAAAACCCTCAAACCCTATCTCACCCGCACCACCCTATACCGCACCACCCATATTATCACACTTTAACACCTCCATACCCACTTCCACCCACACACACAAACCACCCACACAAACCCTCATCAACCAAATCCCAAATTCCCACATCAAACCCAAAACGCCTCATCCCACCCCCTCCACCTCCCATACCACCACTCCTACCACCCCCATAACCACACCACCCACACAAAACCATATCGAAATGAAATATATTTTGATTCCACATTCACTTGCTCTATGAAACCAAAATAGAATAGAAAATGAAAAAAAATCTAACAATTTTAAGGAGGGGGGTTAACAAAACCCTACTTACCTCCGAACACCCTGAACACAAAAATGTCCAAATCAATAGGGATCATTCCCAAGAATTGCTTGAACTTTTAGTGAAGAAATTAAGTTGATATCTTCATTCGTTCTCAAGTTATCGTGCACACAGACGGACAGACGGACAGACGGACAGACGGCAAACCGAAACCATATAGCATTTTTTTTAACAAAAATGCTTAAAAATGTAAGGCTAAACAAATGCCTCATTGAAAAATTTTGAGCTCCACTCGTTCCTCACCAAACTTCAGGTAATTTAATCTGAAGCAAGCAGAACCCAAATCGAAAATCGCGCATCGCATGGGGGTCCCGGTCTGACAAATAAAACGCAATTTGTTTGGGAAAAATACATTTTATTCACCAACATAATTGGTTGGCCCTTCTAGAGCAATACAATCAGTTCGACGCCTCTCTAACATTTCGATGCAATTTTTGTAAAACGATTTGTCTTTAACTTCAAAATAAGCTTCAGTTTCGGCAAACACTTCTTCATTGGAGCCATATCTCTTTCCCTGGAGCTTTTTTTGAGGTCTGCAAACAAAGAATAATCGCTGGGGTGCCAAATCTGGCCAATACGGTGGATGCGGAAGCAATTCAATGTGCAATAATGTGTTGTCGTTTTTGATCCATTGTGAGCAAATGCGGTACAAACATCGAACACAGCTTTCTTATGGACAAATGTTCGTACAAAGTATGACCAACACATTCCATTGGTATCTTAACAATGTCAGCTATCTCATGCAATTTCACTTCTCGTTCTTACAAAACAATTTCGTGGATTTTTTTACTGTTTTTGGAGTCACAGCCTCATTTGGGCATCCACAGCGTAGTGCATCATCAGTGGTTGAACGACCACGTTTAAATTCAGCATACCAGATAATGTTGATTTTCCTGGTACAGAGTCCGGATAACACTTATCAAGCCACTGCTTTGCTTAAATGTTATTTTTTCCCATCAAAAAACAGTGTTTATTCAACACACGAAATTCTTTTTTTCCATTGTTTTGAAATTAATAAAATTAGGTTCACTAAAACACCTATAACTTGTACACTTAATGTTTAATATGTTTTGAAACTTTAACAGGTATCATTTGAAGCTCGGTAGAATTTAAAAATAATATGGGTTTTAAATTTCAGGCACCATCTCTGTGTCGGACCGGGAACTTTTCATGCGACGTAATACAAGTTATGTATACATTTGTATACATTTTCGAAACATCTGGAAAGACGTAATTGGAAAATAGTTCGGATTCTTAATCTGCATCACAAAATACATGACAAAATATTTTTCATATTAACAAATGTCTAGACTTAGCTGTGAATAGGGAAACGCTTACTATTCTAGGCAATGAGACGGAGCAGTTGGTCCATCGAAGAAGAGTCTGATTAAGAAATAGATGGCACAGAAATAGAAGTGGGTAATGGTGACGAATCTGATAACGATAACGACTCTATTGACGAGGATGATGAGTTATTATGAGATTTCCCCGGGGGCGCTCGGGGGTGGCTCTGAAGGAAATGGTAAAGGTGAAAGTGAAAAATCACAAATTATGAAAATAATATTTTATTCAAATAACAAATAGGAGTTTTTATCAATGTTGAATTATTTATTATAAACTTAAATTTTTACCTGAAATACTAAATATCTTGTTCAAACCCTTCTTCTTCGTCCCCTTTTTCATCTTCTTCCCCTCTTCATCTTCTTCCTCGTCACTATTCTCAGCCCCGTTGGAAGTGCCTTTTTGGTTTGAGCAATTGCCATCGCAATGCTTGCATGCAAGTGAGCACTTTAACCCACTTCGGCGGCACCAGCACCTCGTGCCACAGTCGGTTTCACAAGTACAAGAAATTTTGCTTAAAATTTCCTCGGGACCTTGTGTTTCCTCGGGCTTCCTTGGTCAAGGTGACAGGACTGAGCTCTCCATCCACCAATTCCCACCCCCATTCCAAGCCTGTAATTTTTTTATTAATTTTAAAACTAAATTAAAGTTTGATTTATTTATTTATCAAATTATTATTATTACATTATTTTACAAAGCGCTAAGCTTTATTTCAATTTTTACTTTCTGCTGCATCATACTTTTGCAGGTCCAAGAGTGCCAAACACCACTCAACACCAAAAAAAGGTCCAAAATCCAAAAACTTGATTATTTTAGCACTATATTTACGTATAACAAAAAACCATCGTGGTATAAGAGTGCCGGACAGAACTCAAACACCAAAAAAGGTCCAAAATCCAAGAAACTTGATTACTGTAGCAATGTATTTACGCATACAACGAAAAAGCAACGTAGGGCCGCAGATGTAATACTGATGCGACACAGATGCCGACCAGGCGCGGGAACTGGACCCATATTTTTTTTCTCTTCAGTCAGAATTGAATTCGGCATCCCCGAAAATCCTCGAGTAATGATTTTGGAGTGATTTTCATTGAAACCTCTCTGTGTGGAGCCTAGACTAACACAAACAAAATGTGAAAATTGCCACCTAGAATAAATTTTTATGTAAATATTTACAATAAAAACTATTTTTTTGATCAATTTGAAGTACCAAAAAAAAATTTTTACATGTCAAAATCTTAATATTTTTCCGACTTGTAATATATGAATATATTTTACGGAAATGATGTCAATGTACTTTGTACCATGAAATGCAACTAGCGAAAAAAATTATACTTCTCATATAAAACCCACGGGTACATTTATACTATCGTCAACGTTCCCGCTAAGCTGGGCACACGGGCGGCCGCCCAGATTTAAATTGTATTTTGCCAATCATAATTTTTAGCCGCCCATCTGCAATATTGCTAACATTTTTTTCGTGTTAGTTACAAAATTTAAAAATTTGTAAATCCGCGCAGTTTATTTTTTTTTTTTACATATATGACGTGATTTTTTTTAAACAATTTAGATGTAAGCTCAAAAAATTAGATGTAAACTCAAACTCCACAAAAATATTATTAAGGTCGAAGCTGTAACTACTATGGCTTGAAAATCTGAAAATGGACAAGCATATAAATAACATATGACCCGTTAAAAAACACCCAGTCGCAAGTTCTTTACTTCTCACCACCAGGAATCGAACCCGGGACCCCCGAATAAACAAGACGGCTTCAAAATTTAGAGTAGAATGGTTAAATGAACTCGTTAAAACAGAAGTCCTGTCGTTATCAATTAAAGAAAAAGTTATATTATATGAAATTTCTAGTTATTAAATTGAAACAAGTGATGTACTTTGCAAAATATGTATTGAAGCAAAAGCTGACAGTGATTTTTATAAAAGGGAAAAATCGGAAATTATATTACAATGCGTGGATTCCACAGTGAAACATATTTTTCCAGTAAAAAATACTGGGAAACCGGAAATAAAAGAGTATATTTAAATTACGTTAGAGCGACAAAGACAGCAACTTTTGTTTATTTTTTCTAGCATAATTTATAGTCAAAATAGTGACAGATTGGGGGCAACATAACTCTAAAATTTGAAAATAAACGAGTTTAACAAAATAGAAAATTTTCAAAAATTTGAACGTACTGGCACAAAAAAATAATACCACTTTTCATTTTTCTCTTGACATTTTACAGTAATATTTTTTCAACCATAAAATTGGCGTAGTGTGCGAAAAATATTCCTCATCGCATACTATTTTTGAAGGTGTGTTAAAAATGTTGCCATAAAAAGTATTGAGTTTAATACTTTTTATGGCAACTTTATCCTGATTTATACGTGGATTCCACAGTGAAATAAATTTTTTCCAGTAAAATATACTGGGAAATCGAAAGAGAATAGTATATTTAAATTACGTTAGAGCGATAAAGACAGCATCTTTTGTTTGTTTTTATAGCAAAATTTATAGTCAAAATAGTGACAGATTGGCGGCAACATAACTAACAAAATTGAAAATAAACCATTTTAACGAAACATAAAATTTTCAAAAATATATGTTACCCTACCCCCTTTCTGAACGTGTTGTATCTAGCGGCACAAAAACTAATAGCGAGTTCCATTTTTTTTCTCGACATTTCACTATAATACTTTTCCTACCACAAAATTGTCGTAGTGTGCGAAAAATATTCCTCATCGCATACTATTTTTTGAAGGTGTATCGAAAATGTTGCCATAAAAAGTATTGAGTTTCATACTTTTTATGGCAACATTTTCCCCACTTATGCCCGGTTTACATTCGACCAACATTTTTCTGCTGCAAAATAAGAAAGATATAACATTGACTTTTTGCACATGAGAGACAAGAAAAGAAATATATCCCAACAAAATTTTGCAGGAGATTTGTCAATACACAGTAAAATGTTGCCATACAAATAAAATGTTGTCATAAAATATATTCGATCCGAGTATTTTTATGGCAACATTTTTAAAATTAACAAGAAAAAAAATTTTTTCGCATTTTAATTCATTAAAAATAAATTAATAATGAATAATAAATTAAAAAATTTGTAGAAGAAAACAATTTTCTACATGTAAACCGGGCATTATTCTATTATTTGCCAGTAAATTTTACTGAACAATTTTTTTGTTTCTCTCTAACAAGTAAAGGATTTATATTTTTATCTCGTGTTAATTTTACTGAAAAAATTTGTTTAACTGTGAAATTCACGCATTAAACTTTTTTTTAATTTATTTTTAAATAAAATTTTATGTAAAAATTATTGTATTGTAATTTTGTTAAGTTTTGCTCGAAATACTTGCCTACAATGCAGTTATGCCGCGCATGATTTTGAATAATTAGAGGGAACGTTGACTATCGTATAAAATTTTTAAAAAGTGCTGAAAAAGTGTTTGAAAGCGCTTTATTAATTTTTTCTGACGTTTTCGGATGAACCTCAAGAAATTAGCCACTGAGCAAGAAGCTTTTCAAAATAAAATGAATAACGAAAATCTACGTCAAAAATGAAAATTAAAATATTTACATTTGTAAATCCTGTTCAAGTTAAGGTTAGTTTGCGTTTGGGACGAAACATTTTTAAATGCTATATAAAAAATGCTAAAAACTTAGTGAAAAACAATCAGAAATACAAATTTTCGTAAATTCATAACACGTAATTCGAATGCTTCAGTTTTTTCTCATAAATCATATCCACATCATCTCGTGTATTTATAAACGTACATATGAGTATACATACCGTATGGGTGTACGGTAAACACAAAAACTCTTTTCTATTAAATTTAATCAAATACTAAATTTACGATTCGTACTGCGAACTTTATGAAATACATAATGCATTCCATATATTATTATCTACTCGTATACAATGTAAATTATAATAAATGTATCTATATGTACAAAATCTACTCATTGTGTATACATAACCTAATTATGTAAGTCACATAAATTAATATTATCGTAGATACACAAAAAACTATGTATACTAAACAACATAAAGGCGTGGTGTATTTATCTTAGGTTTTCTTGGGTGAATATATGTGGCAAAGTGGGTTTGATCTTTTGTACATAAATTTTATATTTAATCAATTATAATATGGTTTTGTTAAAAAAGCTCTTCCTGTCGTAAAGGTAAACTAAATATTTACCAAAATGCAGTTAATACTCAAACTAACGTCTCTTACAGTCATACATATTACATACATATTACATACACTATACGAGTACATAAAATGCATCTTCAAAATTTGTATACATGCATTTGTTGACATACGTTATATGGTTTGTGTGTGCAAAATATAAAATATTTTAAATTTTCAATGCTGTATATTAGCATAGATAGATAAAAATGGTTTATACACTTTATGTACATATATGTTGATTTAAAAAATTTGTCCTATCACAACATAAATATCATCTAATTTTCAATGTTAAATCTAATATTTACCTATAAAATTTATGTTAAATTTAAACTTGTTTACTTGTTGTTGTTGATGTTTTCCAAAATTTTGAGGTTTTAATTTTGTTGTGCGGAAATTTTTTTTATCATAAAAAAAATTATTTTCCTCTTCAGTGAATAAGTAATTTTGAGGTGGGTATTTAAAGCCAACAATATAATAATTGTCTTCTTGACATTTTCTTCCATTTTGTTTTATATTTGGGGTATTCGGATATGACCATTTTATGTAATGTACGGTTCAGATATAAATAAAACTAGTACGTGAATACGAAAGTAAAAAATAACATTTAATGAAAATTTGGGTAAACTTATCTCTGTGATACATAATATACTTTATGTCGGACAATGCAGTATACTGGCTGGATTAAAGGTATTTATCAGATAAGGTACGTGTACACATGAAATGAGTCTGACACTAAAACCAAAAAATGTTTATGTAACACATTACGTTTAGTTATAGGATTTATTGTATTTTTGGTTTATGTGTGCTTTGTATATAGGAACCTTTAGGGATGTTATAAAACAATTTTAGGATTAAGAATTTAGGCCATTCATATTTTTAAATGTTATAGTCTTTAAATCTTGTTTATCAGACTTTGAAGAGTACCAATGTGGGGTTTTAAAATTTGCTGTTAGATAGCGTAAACTTTGCTATATATATGCAGAAATTTACCTAATGTTTTACGCTACTTAACTATTATTTATATAATTCAGTTCCTTGTTTGAATTGAAAAGCAAACTACTAAAATGGTGTAAATGTTATTTCCTGATACGAAACATAAACAGTTCCATTGTGTTAGCACCCCACTTTTGGAAAATTATTATTTTTTCTATTGAAAAAATTTGGCAATTAATTGACGGCCAATGACCAAAATTTTACTGTACAGTTAGTTAGCACTCCCCATTAAACAATTTTCATATTTTTGTGTATAATTATCTTTGTAAAACCGTCCACCAGTTAATGAAGGGAAAGTTACAGGTATACCGTATTTTCTAATAAAGCCTAAACATTGGTTTGACCTCACTCAAAATTTGTATCCATATAAATAAAATGATTGCTAGGTCCGTCGATATGCGCGCATCATGCAAAAACTACTGGATATATGTATATTGATTTATTTTTGAATGGCTCCATTTTTGACACGTGGTATTTATCTCCAATAAAAGTTAGTACAATGTTCCTATTTAATATGAAGTTATTAAAATTTTCATTAGGCTTTTTCATGCAGCCTCTTGAATTTGAACAAATGCAGTGGAGTAAATTTTACTGCCAACACCCGACTTTCTTTTACGACACATGTACATAGATCACGAATACACCAGCCGAAAAATGGAACCTATACCGGATTTGTGATAAAAATCATTGTTTCTTCTTAAATTTCAGAAAACGAACAAGGTCAACGCTTGTTGAAATTTAAATTTCATTGCAAAAATTGCAAAAGCTCTTAAGAAAGCTCCTTCTTGTAGTATACAGATGTCCACAGTTTCTTTACGCAAAAATTTTTCGAATCGTAAGTTTTCCGCTAAAATTTTTAGAATCGGATGGATCATGAGATGAATACACTAAGCTACATTTTCTTTTATAAGATTAGTGATTTATAACCCTGTATAAGACGAAAAATAAAATTTTTATTAATAAACAAATTTTAATGATTTACTGTGTCATCATAAGAGTTGTTAAATTACATGTAATTTTTAAAAAACTACATTAACTACATTTCCCATGTAGTTTATGTAGTTAATGTAGTTAAGTGTAGTTAATGTAGTTAATGACGTCAATGTAGTTTTCTTATTGGCATGCGCATTTCTGTTATTTTGGTTTAAATTTAATTTTTTACTCTTTTTACCTTTTGTTGAGCGAATGAAATTGAAATTTTGACATAACACCTCGATTTTTTGTGAACCGAACGTGTTTTGTAATTGTAAGTTGTTGTTAAAAAAGTGGTTAATTTGATATTTAAGTTTAGAAAATAAATACTTATTAAAATAATAATTATATTATTTAATATTTTAATCATTAATAAATAATATACGTCTAAATCAAATTTTGTGATTAGATCTGTGATTTTTTGCAAGAAAAGAAGCTAAGTCGCTAAATCTAACCATAAAATAAAAATAATAGTTCATAAAAATCTAAGTTTGAATTGAAAATGAGTAGTTGTGGGCGGAAATTACATTCATTTTGGCAAGAAGGCCTTTTTGAACCCATCAACAATGTTGATAAGCGAGGTCGCAAAAAAAATAGGAGCTTTTTGTAAAGTGTTCAGTGTTATTTTAAGAAATACAACAAGAACTCGACTTGTAGCGCAAAGGTAAGTAAAAATTTTTAAATTTGAAACAACAATTTGAAACTCAGTGATACAGAATTCCTTTTAGAAAATTATGTTCATCATCTTCACGAAGCACATCTGTTTCGAAATCTCACGAAGAAAGTAGTATTCGCAGCCGCAGCTCGCAATCTTCTGTAGCTACCCACAGCAGTAGTGATTCTGATCTGGAATTGAATAATAGTAGCGATTGCGGTAATGAAATAGATATAAATATTGCACAAATTGTAAAAGTTACTACAACAGGTGTATCCACACAATCATTAGATGAAAATTCTATAGACGTTCGGCCAACTTTAAACGATATTGCAGTTTCTAATGAAAATATGCCACTTCGAATAATATCTTTGAGTGACTTGGATGACGTATCTGTTTCAATCACGGAAATTACGGATTGTGTGAGTAGATATAATTTTTTGATTTTCTGTTTAAAAATATATAATAATATTTTCTAATTCTTTCAAATCAGTCAAGTAGCATTAGCAATGACGTAGCCTATCCTGGTTTTGACAATATTGCTTTACCTGCTGATCGTGCTTCGTCAGCATTATCAACAAAAGAGTTCTCTATTACATCGGGGTTCGGATCATCATCATCGTCAGTGACGACGTCACCCACACCTAATTTGCCGTCACATCAAAAACGTACTTTCCGCAGTCCAAAAAAATCGTCAGTATTATCGCGTTTGCAGAAAAACATTTCTGGCTATATGGACAATGTAACTCCAGAACAAAAACGTAAATTGGATTATGCATTAGGAATTTTCTTTTTCGGATGTAACATACCATTTAATGTCATCGATTCTAAATATTTTAAAGAGTTCTTATCGCAACTACGACCATCTTATAAACCTCCATGTAGGCAAACGTTAGCTACAACAATTTTGGATTCCGTTTACTCTGATATAATACTTAAGGATAAAAATAATATTGGCGAAGAAACAGTCCTCCTTATTGATGGATGGAAAAATACGTCCAGTAATTCAAACCTTGTGGTAACAATGTTACAAACAAGCGACAATAAATTGTCAATCTTCGAGGCATATGATATGACAGGAATACGGGAAACGGGAGATGAACTCAATAAAATTTGCGAATTATCAATTGAGTTAGCCAAATTAAAATACAACACTGAGGTTTATGCCGTGACTAGCGATAACGCTAAAAACATGATATCTATGGGTAAAAAATCTACTTTATGGCATAATACTTGCAGTAGCCATACTGGGAATTTATTGGCAAAAGATGTAGTTGACAGAAACATTGCAACTAAAGCCGTTAGCGTTCTGAAAGAGTTTAAGAGAGCCGATTTGGAGAAACTCGTAATTGACAATGGTGGAAAAAAGATGAAACTTCCGGCTGAAACTCGTTGGTGTAGTTACAGAGACTCTTACGTGTCTCTGATCGGCAACTTGAATATTTTCAAAAAAATTGCTGCTGACGGGAAAGCAAAATTGAAGAGTGAAATAAGTCAATTATTGTTTGATGACAATTTTATAGACTCAATTAAACATTTTGTTAAAATATCGGACCCAATATGTATATTAATAAATAATTGTCAGACACTACAATATTCTATAGCCGATGCAACAGAAGATTGGTTGCATTTACAGGTAGTTCAAACATACTTAAATATTTTCTTCATTTTATTTTCTGTAATATTTTAAATTTTTATAGCTCCCAGTTGAATTTGAAGAGGCCCTAGAAAAGAGACAAGCTATGGCTTTAAATAAGTATGCATTAACTGCGAATTTTTTGCATCCCAAATATAGAGGTAGTGCAATGAATGTAAACCAAATGGATATCGTTGATGAGTTCCTGATTGAAGAATTCAATTTAAACGAAGGTATTTTCCAAAATTTCAAAGGGAATAACCACTCCAAGAACATACTGGAATATTGCCGCCAGAAGACATGGCAACTTAGCAGCTTTGGCTAATAAGTTGTTAAAAATTCCGGCCTCTTCAGCTCAATTAGAACGGTTATTTAGCAATTGGGCATATATACATACAGATAAACGTAATAGATTAAAATCAGAAAGTTCAAAAAAGCTGGTACATACGTACTATTCTTTAAAAATTAACGATGATATTTGTGATGAATATGAATATGATGGAGATGCAGATGCAGATGATGAATATGATGATTGATAGATGAATGATAGGTATTGAATAAAATACTGATGTATATCGTATTAAACGCAAGATGATTAATCTAATAAATTTAATAATTAAATTGATTGGTGGTGGAGTGGTGGGGTGGGGTTGGTATATATTTTGAATTAAATAATAATAATAAATACATATGAATATAATAAAAATTAATTTGTTTTTTGAGTCATTCATACAGTGTCTTCATAGTGATTTGATTATTGATATACACTTACTGAAAAAAATATTTGTTTTTCTTTGTATATGCTTTTGATGTGAGAAAAGCACACTTTCCGAATTTTATTGCACTTCTAGGTTCTTTTCTTACTTCCTTCTATACACATCCGTAAATTTACAATGATTTATAAAACAATTTAATAATTAATTATACATATATAATTTGTATAATTTATATAAATGAAGGAAAGGCGATTGTAGTTAATGCATGTAGTTAATTCATGATTTTCGCCTACGTAGTTTATGCATCAACTACACGTAGTTTAAGAGGTAGTTTTTATCTTCTAAAACTACTTAACAACACTGGCACTCATCATTATTAAAAGCCATTAAATTTTAAAACCCAAAGTAATAAACCCCATAAATCTAACAGTGTAAGAAACTTTAGAATATATGAGTATGCCAACAAACCATCAACAAAAAAAAAATTTACACTATTGAATAAAACAAAAACTACAACTTAAAGCCTCCGATCATTATATGTGAAGCGAAGCCCAAAAATTTTGCCACATAGCAACCCACGTAAAACAAAAGTAGTGTTGCTTTCACTAATCCGATTAGCTTAGCTAAGAAATGCGAAAGCAAAAACTTTTGGCTTTAATTTTTAATGCGTTTTAATTTTTCTGTGTTGGTTCATTTTATTAATATTTATTTTAGTTTTTTTTATTTTATCAAATAGAACAAAGTAAATTCGGTATTTTGCTATCAAATAAGAAATGCCAAATTTTACTATAAGTTAATTTTTCGAAAAAAAATAGAAAAAATAACCCCTTGCGGTAAACACCATAACCATACATTGGTTTTATTTCCCCTAATCCTAAATTTTTTTTTTAACATTAAAGAAAATCGGCTTTAATACAATGCAATTGTTGTTGGAATCTTTTGAAAGCAACACAGCTAACAACCGAAGGTTATTTTTAGCTTGGCAAGATACCAAAATATGTATAAGAGTTGACAGGAAGACTTGACGTCTCAAAATACGCCCCATATTTATGCGGATCATGTAGAAGCCGAACTCTAGGCACGTTCAATTCAACAGTTCGGAAATGAAAATTCTGTGGAGCGAATGCTGAAGATTTTAACACATGGCCAACTATACAGTGCAATAGATGAAATCATACAGGTTTGCAAATGAGCAGGTGCCCTAGATCAAATATGAAAGAGTCCAAAAATTACAAATCTGTGGAGTGAATCCTGAAAATTTTGTTACTTAACGGAATAAAAAAGGCTACCAGGGTTCCCAAATGCAATAGTTTGTTAAAGGAAATTCTGTGGAGCGCGTCCTGGAGATTTTGCCACATAGCAATCAGAGTAGAGCGAAATAGATAAAAGCTGACCAATGTTGATGGTAAAACAACACCAAAACTCCGAAAATGCAAATTATATGGGACATATCCTAGAGATTTTGGCAAATAGCCACCTATTTAGTTCAATAGATGAAAGCAATTCAATTTTAAAATAATACGTCACAAATCCACACGGATCGTCAGAATGACCCATTTTGTCATGCTAATTTTTCTAAACTATAACGAAATAGTCCGTAACTGGAACTATTAGCATATAACGTTCTACAAATTAGATGAATAGATGAAAGTAGTCCAATTTTAAAAAAATAAGCTACATGTTTATGCGGCTTTTCAGGGTGCCAGTGCCACACCTTGTATGTTTCATAAAATGAAAAAAAAAATGTTCATATGTTTTATATAACGGAAAGGCTCGAAAATTGATGAAATTCGGTGGAGCAAATCCTCACGACATTGGCACATAACCATCTTCATAGTGCAACAATCGAAAAGGATCCCATCTGAAACGAGATATTTTAAAACGCGAATTATCAAAACGCGATATTTCAAAACACGAAACGGGAAAAACGCGATATGGTACAAAACGCGATATTTCAAAACGCGATATTCCAAAAATGTCAGGAGTTTAGGATCGGGTTATATTAGGCGGGTGAATGAGAAATTTAATTTCAGTTTATAGGAATTTAAAAATCGAGAGGAGCGAGAGTATATAAGATCGGGTTATAGCAGGCGGGTTTTATTTTCTAAAAAAATTGGCGTGTCGCCAATGGTGTCTCAGTTCGGTTTCCTCAAATTTCATAATTATAATGAGAAATGAAAAAAAATCCGTAAATGGAAATAATTATGATTAAAGGAAAAAATCAAGGTAAAGGAACCTTACCGCATAAACATCTGGCGCTATTTTTCGAATTTAGACAGCTTTCATCTATTGTACTACGTAGATGGCTTTGTGTTAAAATTTTCAGAATTCGCTACATTGAATTTCCATTTTCGGTCTGTTTTCGTAAAACCATGAAAAATGATCAGGCGTAAATGAGGCACCCTGTCGATCCGCATAGAATTGAACCGAATTTGCCGGCGTATGCCGGTAGCTAAGTGACAAATTTTCCAGGATTCACTCCACAGGTTTTCCATTTTCGGACCATTTAGTTTTAGTTTTAGTTAGAAGCATCCTGATGCTCCACCGGAGGCATATTTATCGAGCAGTTTAGATTTATTGTACTAACACAGAAAAAAATGAAATAGAAGAATTATCTAATCTCAATTAAATGATAATGAATTATATAATTACATTTAATATTTTATTTGTATTAACTAATCATTTAACAAAATACGAAATGAAAATTCAATGATTTGGCTAAACAAAATTAGTTGATATTTTACATTACAAATTATATAATTAATTAAATGAATTTATTATATTTTTGGGAAAATCAAGAAATATCTTTCGCTGAAACAATAAAAATATTTGATAAAGTTTATTTTACGCCAAATTTATTAAAACAGCTAAACATTGGTTGATTTCTACTAAAATAATTTAAAGTGGCTATTTGAGTTTACTAAACAAATTGATAAATCATCTAAATCAATAGCAGAATCATAGAATTAACTTTTGTTCTTTCATATAATTCAAATGAATGAATGCAGCTTTATTTTGAGAGATGTTTCGCAAAATTATAATAATTCGCTAACTCATTGAGTTTTTTATTTTATATATACGGATAAAGTATTAACCATTTCTTTACAGTTCAGTCGAACTGTCGAAGTCTTGGCCTGCTAGATGAGAGGATCGGATTTTTTTAAATAAAATATTCAAAAATCTTATGAATTAGTTCGAAAACCAAAGTGCCAGAGCCAACTTGGTATTTTTGATTGATTTAATAAAATCACTATTAATAATTTAATTAGAACAACAGTGTAATTCTAAACAAATTATTTTGTTTGGTTTCCTTGGAAATTTATGAAAATCATTAAAATATTTAATCAAATCATAAAAAATGATTGATCATAATGTTAATTTATAAATAAATGTTTTATCTAATAGTTTATTTAATTTTACTAATTAATTTATTTAATCACTAACTATTTGTTAATAAATCAAATAAATATTTTATATGTTTTATTAAATGTTGTAGTTGAAACATTT
>OW052221.1:305065643-305183143 GCA_932526605.1 Nephrotoma flavescens
AATGCTGCTCCAATATGGTAAATATTAAATTTGCGATAAAATATACGTAAGCCCAACAAACAACCAGAGTGTCGATTTTGTACGAAAAGCGATAAGCGCGAGATGAGCAAACCGGAAAAATAGAGTATTGAGCTCCTTGATTGTATTAGTAGGCGAGACGCATGCGCATGATCATGTTTTGATTTTTTTTTGGATTGACATTTCTATGCGTAAACATTTCATAATTTTCATATTTTTGAATTAGTTTGCAAATAATTCACAGATATAAATATTAAATCATAAACATACAAACTAATATTAAAACATAAAATCCTAAAAACATAAAATATTAGTTCATTCCACCGCTCAAAAGCAAGCGAATAGAAGAAGTGATTAGACGTCAGTATCAAATTCAACCGGACCCATTTATTTTGGTAAACGAAATTCTTGCTCACCTCGCCAACTCGCGCTTTCATTTTGCGTACAAAATTGGTACTCAGAGCATTAAAGAGCATGAACGAGCACGTTACGCCACGCTACAATAAAGATCGGCTGAGTACGAAAAATGCAACACCAAACTCGACCTCCACTGCCTATTATTACACTACTTTTAGCCTAATCCTGGATTACCGACAAGGACGTAGTACTTTTGATTTTTAGTAGATTTTTTTGCCATTACGGCGCCATCTATCACTAAAAAATTTCCATCTATCAATAAAAAAAACACGCTTCGAACAGAACTTACGTACTTTTGAATTTGGCATTAAAACTGAGTGTTCTCATCTAAAATTTAAAAGCTGACCTCCGCCCAACCTCATGGGGTGGAGGTCGAGCTTGATGCCACTGAGTAGCTTTCTAGAATTAGTGATCACCTGTTTTCTCTCTCTCTCTCTCTCTCTCTCTCTCTCTCTTTCTCATCACGACAATTTCCCTTATTTTTTTTTATTTTTTTATTCATTTTAATTTTTATTGTTTAAGTTTCCAATCCAAAATTTAAATTCAACTCAGCACAACTATTTTTATATTTACTTGTAAAGAAGTGGATGAGGAGCATCATTCAGAACCTTGTTCAAAATACATATTAGAATTACAATACAGACCTACGATGCAAATTTCTCAACTAGCTAGGTACTATTGATTAAGAATTGATGAAAACATGGGTTATTCTGGATGATAGCCATTGCTTTTAGTTTTACATCGAGGTGAGATTACCAAGACGTTGGAAGTTTGGGTTCGAACTAGTGAAACATTGAATTCATTAAATTTATTTGAATTTTTTGATGCAAAACTAATATCTGTCTGGGTATCATCACCCAGAATAACCTGAAATTTTCATACATAAATCGCATACAATAAAATTCGAGATACGAAGAGGTTAAATATGTAGCGAAATAATAATTCGCTAGAGCATTGTGATTATACTTTGTATGTAAGTTCAAAGTATTTTCAATATTTTTATAGTTTGATAACTGTATTCTGATGAGTGATGAGACGACCGAATTTTTTAATTTACATAGTTCAATGTTTCATTAGTTCGAAATCAACCTGCACTGCAAGGCAACGTCTTGGAGACCTCACCTCGATCTTAAGAATAAACTGAGTTCTCTTCAGAGACTCAAAATGCATCTTAGAATACATTTTGATTTGCCACATGATTACTTTTTTTATTTATCTTAAACATAAGTTTCTCTTTAACGGCTGCTGAGCCAATGGTAGAAGAAGCGTATGTGAATCGTGTATGAATAAATGAGAAATACATTTTTTTAAACACATGTACTGGAACAAAATTAGCCAATTTGCTAATCAAGCAAATAAAAGTGCAAACTTTAACACAAATAGAATTAATATGTTTAAATGTACTTGAATTTGTCAAACATTCTAATATGACCCATGAGCGGTAAATTGGTCATATCATTTACGTAGATTAAGAATAACATATGGGCCACAAACACTTACTTTGAAATTAAATTGGCTATTTCGCTGCAGGAAGTGGGCATGTATTAATACTAGACAACATAGCGTGAAATTTATTTAAATCATCTGAGCCTAGGCTAGAACTACTTGCAAGACATAGAAGAATTAACAAAGTTAACAAAACTGCGATTAAATATATTAAAAATAGCAATAAGATAATGATACTCAACATCATTACAAATAACGGAGTGGATCGTATTATTAGAGTTATTTTTCATGAAATGATTTAACCATTTCTAGATTTCTTTTTGGCTCAAATTATTAAATAAATTGGTAAAATAACGCTTCCTTGCAAAATATTTTCCGTTGTTGATCTTACTACTTAGCAAACCTAATTCATGTTTCAATTCTAAATTAGTACTGTTCCTTTTAAAACGCCTCAATGTACGGGTTTTAAGTTTAAATAATTCCAATAGATCAAGAGTCATCCAAGGACAAACACTTGCATTTTTAATTTTTACATTTACTTCCATCAATACAGAAAACTGTAGAACAAGTTATTATACATAACAAAAATCCGGTAGACTCAGGATTTGTGCGTCAAATACGGTAATCATTAAAAAATATTCAAAGGACTGATTAACCTTTTTGTAATTAACGTATCTTTTCGTTGGTGTCCGAGTAAAATATTTAGGCTTGAAACGAAATGTTGAGAGTAAAAAACTATGATCATTTTTCAATGGTAAAATTCCGAACTTGCTCAATATTATGAAAACTACTAAGACAATGGTCTAAAATATTACGGCTGACAGGTCTGGTATATAGACAGTATTTGTTATAATCATTCCATGAGAGAGTAAAGTTCTATTATATTCTGAGATTAAGTTAAAATTTTTATTAACAGGTATGTTAATGTCACCAACTAAATTAAAATCGCGAGTATATTCATAGTTGGAATGTTAAAGAACCGTCATCTATACTTTTCATGTGTATGGAATGTCATTCCTAATGAACTTAGCAAAACCACCACCCGTTCTATCATCCTTACAAGAGAAAATACTTACGTAATCTCATTATAAGAAAATTTATTAGAACTTTGAACAAATGTTTCCGAAACAACTACAATACAGGGTGTTTGGCAGGTGGGCCGACAAAATTTTTTGGCAGATTAGGGGAGTCATTTGAAAGTTTTCATCCCATGGAAATGATGTCTTAAGTGTCGCAGTAACTGAGATATGATATTTTTAAGTTTTTTTTTTAAATTACCCAAAATCTCACCTTTAAATGGTCATAACTTGTTTGTCTGTAGTCGTAAAGGCACGAAATAACTTTTATTGTATTCTGCAGTGTGACCTTATTCTAAATAAGTTATGTTTTAATATAATTGGTTTAAGAAACATTGAGTTTTGGGTTTCCAAACCCTAAAAAATGTGTAAAAGTATAAAAAATCATTTTTTGAAATGCGGCGCTTATCATTTCAATTAAAATTACTCTTATGGAAACCTTTGTTGTGTACACCAACTCCTTAGCACGTCCTCACCCCTACAATCCATGAGTTTGAGAATGAATCATCCAAGTATTCACTTACCGTTTGTTGGTTATGTGCGGGGCAGGATCCTCGTCAAAAGCTTGTAATAGTCTTTCATCGACTGCAAAATTATGTTGCCTCACAATCACCTGAGGCTCGTGAAAATGGAAGCTGCCGGTCTTCCTCAGACGTCGATATGTCGTTAAGAAGGTTTGTTGGCGCGGTAAACGTCAATCAGGATATCACTCATGATAAATTCTTCTCGCTTGACGCGGATTGCAATTAGCACTGTCTTACGTCAACTACATGTCAGCGTACTCTTCGTTACTAAAGTTAGGCATCGTAACAATAGCGAATTCAAATGCAACGAAAAGTTCTTAACAATTTAACTTAAGTTAAATTGTTAAAAACTTTTTGTTGTGTTTTGTTCCGGCATATAACCAACGAACGGTAAGACATTACATTGATGATTCATTCTCAAACTCATAGATTGGTAGGGGTGGCCCTATTCCTTGGCTCGCACAGTCGCTAGACCTGACATCCTTAGATTTTTACGTTTGGGGACGTGCTAAGGAATTGGTGTACGCAATAAAGGTACAAATAAGAAAAATTTCAATTGAAATGATAAGCGCACATTTAAAAATGAAAAATGAAATGCAACTGCGCACATCATTTGACAGTGCACTGCTTGCTCAGTTTGAATTAAAAAATAGGCCCCTTGTATGCATACGGAGTGGAGGAGGCCATTTTGAACAAAATCTAATAAATGAAGTTGATTAAACTTAATCAATAACTTGACAGGTATACTCTGAAACCTGACCCTGGTAAAATAGTATCTCCTATTTTGACCACAAAATGAATGATTGAAAAATGAATATATGACATGTAGCATACCGTTGGAAAGGGCATACACTAGAGAAGTTTTTAAAACAAAGGTTATTTCAAAACAACTTCTAGTTTTTTTAATGCATTTAGAAGGTAGAAATTTTTTTATTTTTACACATTTTTTAGGATTTGAAAGCATATAACTCATTTTTCTTAAACCAATCGTATTAAAAAATTATTTATTTCGAATAAGATCACACACATGCAGAATACAATAAAATTTATTTCGTCCCTTTACGGCTACATACAAAAATGTTATGACCATTTAAAGGCGAGATTTTGGGTTACTGCGACACTTAAGACATCAGTTCTTTGGGATGAAAACTTTCAAATGACTCCCCAAACACCCTGTATATGTATGTCAGTTTTAAGACGCTCTATAAAAAGTACTAAGTTATAGAACTTAGCTAGATTGTTCGTACCCCAAATATTGATTTGTAGTAAGTATATTATAATTTTAATCGTATAGACTGGACAACCAGCACTTAATCTAAAATTTATGTTTCAATCCAAAAATAATCTAGAAACCAATTTTCCAAGGATTAGTTTTGAAATGGTCAAGTTTAGTCCACCATGAACGAAACCAAGAATTTTGTTCAAAACTCACTTTAGAATCCCTAACCATTACTACAAACCAAATTTTATCATAATTCGCTAAGAAATGCTGGAGATGGATGAATATTGTAAAATTTCAAAATTCCATATATCGTGTTTCTTGAGTAAACAGCACCCAAGAACCAAAGTTAAATGCTGTTAAAGTAGTAACAAAGAGAATATCATTTCATATAACGTTGAGTTGCATCTAAGGCGGAAAACGAGTCCACCGCGATCTCAAACTTGACTAAGTATGATTATTATTAAGTATATACCAATGGTTGGGAATCTATGCTCCATACCCCACAAATGTGTAAGGTGATTTGCTTGATTCTTAATTCTTATGAAATTGTTTAGGTAAAACACAGTTCAAGAAACAATATTTTTGTGTTATAATTATTGTTATAAATATTATTATTATTATATTTATATTTTGTTTCGAGACGTCACACCCACAAAATCTAACATCTATAAGACAAAAATCTACAAGAAACAAGAAGTAACAAATTTTTTTTTAATTTTTGAAACATGAATGTTTTATTCGTTTCGTTCTTTCATATATACTCGTGGTACTATGGATAGTTTATGTATCACGAAATTAATGTTTTATATTTTTTAAATTAAATTAATAATCGAAATGTGTTTATACCAAAAACATATATTCTATATATATACGGCATAGTGTACATGTATATGGGGTGAGAGAGTTGCTAAAAATTTAACACGAATTTATGTCTAAAATGGCTGCTGAATTTTTGACGTATATTTTGACATTCAGCATAATAAATAATGTTCCACGTATTTTAAAAATAGATCTCGCCGTATATCCCTAACTCATCTAAATGCATTCAAGTCTTTTACAAAACTCGTACGATTGGTTAGAAAACGTATATACATATATGAATTTGCTCAGCATATAAAGGATATTATATAACCCCAAACCAGCACCAGCCATATATCCACTGGAAGGAAAATTTATATACCGAGTATATAATGTATGCGGTACTCGTATATATACATATCCTTTTCTATCTCTTCATTCTATACAGGATAATTTAATTTTATATAGATGCCATACACCATGTACATACATATTCTATATATAGATAGATGTATGTATGTACGTACATACTCATAAAAAATCAGCCAATAATGTAACAACAAATGAAATATATATACTGTATAATGTCAATTTTCATGAAAAGCTAAATTTTCCAATTCTGTTACAGAATACAAAAAAATATTTCATATGTGAGAAAAATATATGTATACGAGTATGTATGTGCACAGTACATAAAAGAAATGAAAAACATTTCCACATTTTCCGATTTTTTTTTTATTTTATTTTTGGAGCTGCGTGATGAGTGTGATATATACTACTTTGTGTATATGGTATGTATGTATATTGTGTTCATCAATTTTTTTTTTTTTTGTGTATTTTGTGCTGGGGAGAATGTAATATCCAATCATATATTATGTTTGAAAGGAGCAAAAAGAATGGAAAATTAAAGAAAAATATAAAAAAGGGCGGATATTTTTTCCAAAGTATTTTTCTTCTTTATTTTATGTAGCTCTCTATATATGTACTCGTACTCGTACATAAATATTTTATATTTTTATTTATATAATTCAATTTTCATTTTTCTTTTTGTTAAATACGTAAAATAGTCACAAAGATATATATTTTTGTACTATTGAGATCCGAACGATAATTCTCGTTTTTCTTATAAACAACATGACGTCAGGTTGCTAGCGAATCAATAAAATATGTAACCTGGAAATCGATAATTATATTATTTAAAGAATGAAAGGTAATGTGAGGCAACATACATTTCAGAACCAATGTTTTGGAAAAAATTATGCCTGTGGTCATAAAGTAAAATTTTTAGTCAAGTGGTGCTGATCGTTTTGGAACGGCATCAATGCAAGAATCTGACCTGGAATCAGATTAAGCATGATCTTATATTGAACGCATTATGTTCAGAAATCCTAGAAGTACTGAAGGACAATATGGACGCCCAATTACAAGTACAGCTAGCAAATCGAGTTATTGGTCAACTTGCTGCGGAATGTAATAAATACTCAATCCCCTTAGACGTATCACTTCATGCGACGTGACTATGGATCTTCCTGGGGTGGGATGTTGTAACATCACTTTTTTCGATATTTATCGAATATTATGTCTCTTTTTCCTAAAATAAAATTGCTTGCTGCTTCGTTTTTCAATTTTCCTTCCTATATTGCGATCGCACACTACTAGAATAAATTGTTTATTTATCTCTTTTTTGTTTTTCGATAAAGTATCACTCATAAAAAACGTAAGTGATAGAATAAGAGTAAAGCGACATAATGTTTCATTCGAATAAATAGAGATCGCAATAGAAATAACGCAGTTGATAAATGGGAAAACATTAAATTTTTGGTCGTGATGAAAGAAGAGATGTCCCACCCCTGGTTACTAGGTAGATTTTAAAATCAAAATTTACTCAACAATTTTATGCAAAACACTCATAGAAAATTTTTTAAATCTTAGTGGGCTGCATTATAGTTTGAAATTTTTTTTATTTATTTGTATTTGGAAATATTTATAAAGTAGCATACTAAGATTTAAAAAACAGCCAAAACGACTTTATTGAACAATTATTTTGTAAGTTTCGATTTAATGATTTAATGATCTAATGATTTAATGATTTAATGAAGTTTATTTCTCGTTTCTGTAGAATAAAATTTTTCTCTGTTTCAATTTTTATATCATTTACCAGCCTGCTAGATTGCAATATTGTGATGTTTCTACTGTGTTTCTATCACCAAATAATTTTTTTTCGATTGTAGAACGAAAATAAGTGAAATAGATATTGTTCAAATATATTCTAGTAGGTTGTGATTGCAATAGAGAAGAAATAATTGATAAACGAAACAAAAGTCAAATTAATTCTAGCTGAAAGAGACGTAGACTTCGATAAAATATCGAAAAATGGTGATGTTAGAACATCCCAGCCCAGGTAGATGAGTAGTCACGTCACTTGAAGTGATGCGACTAGGGGAATAGGGGTGATAATCTAGAAGACATTTGAGTAAGAGTTTGCTCATATACTACAGTGAATGTCAAAAATAGTCAAAAAGCAATTTCAATAAAAAAAAATTGGTTTTAGCTTTATAAATTCTATTTATTTGATTGACAAATATTTTGAATTAATTCATTAATTTAAATATTTAAAAATAAAAACCATAGTAAAAAATTTCATTATATAATACATATAAAATTTTACAAAATTGAACTTCCGATAGGTATCAGTCATAAATAAGTTGTGGGTACAGTGGGCATAATTGTTAAAACACATTTTACTCAAACGTGTTGGTAAATTAGTTGCGTATTTTCGGCACTCTTCCGGAGTAATTTTATACCATTCATCGACAAGGGTTTGGCGTAATTTTCGTAAGTTTGACGGTGCTTTATCACCCACTCTTTCTTCAATAAAGCCAAATAAAATAAATAAAATTGAAATCATATTCTTTAGAGTTGTTCAATAATGAGCCTACATATTTCTATGATAATTCCGTATCTTTGCTGGATCTTGTAATTTCTAATAATCAGAAAATCCATTTTTTTAATCAAATCGGTGTAGGGTTTCTTGATCATGACATATTGTTTTGGACATACAATACTTTTTTAGGCAATACTGGTGAACTTATAAGGTATAGGGATTATAAGAACATTGATGTGGTTAGCTTATTTAATGAATGCGTGGCTTTGTGCTGGCAAGACATTTATGGTTTGAGTGATGTTGATGCTCAACTAGAATTGTTTAACAAATTTGTTGTTTATTTGTTTCATAAGTACGTGCCACTTCGTTCTTTCAAAGTTAGATTAGCTAAGCCTCCATGGCTTACGGAGGTTATTCAGAACTTGATGATCTTAAGAGATTTTGCTTTAAACAAGTGGAGGAAAGACAGAACGGCGAGTAGTAGGAAGATATATACTAAGATGCGTAATAAGGTTACCACACATATCCGTTCGCAGAAGGCTATTTACCTTAATAGTTTGTTTAACTCCGGGCTGCCACAGAAAACATTTTGAATACAATTAATATGTTAGGTTGCGGTAACAAAAATCAGAATCAGGATTGCTTGTTTTCTGCTAGTGAATTGTCTAGGGAGTTTTCTAGTCATTTATCTCACTCCCAGCATTACAATGTTTGGGAATCTATGGATGATAATGCGGCCAGTTCTGTATTTTCATTCAAGTGTGTTGACATTATTACGTTGGAGAAAGCTGTTAATTTAGTAAACGGAGCAAGTGTTGGTCTTGATCTTATACCCATTAAATTTATTAAAATTATTTTCCCAGCTGTTGGTTGCTTTCTTTTGTTTATCATGAATAATATTATTACTAAGTCATCTTTTCCTGACACGTGCTAAACTGATTCCACTTCCGAAAAGCAAAAATCCTGCCACTGTGTCTGACTTCCGGCCTATAAGCATTCTCCCTTCTTTATCAAAGGTTTTTGAAAAGATTGTGAAAGATCAGATTACTTTGCATTTAAATGATTTTAACCTGTTAGATCCTTATCAATCAGCATATAGGAAAGGACATAGTACGTGTACGGCTATATTAAATATTGTGGATGGTATTCGGCGGAATGCTGATTCTCTAAAGGCAACTATTTTAGTTTTACTCGATTTTTCGAAGGCATTCGATTCTATCGATCATAGAATCTTAATCAAGAAATTACATACTAACTTTCAATTTTCACTCTCCGCCTGTAAACTTATTGAAAGTTATTTATCAGGCAGAAAGTTTACTGTCTTTAGTTCCAACACGTTCTCAGATTTTGTTACAACCTCGTGCGGTGTTCCTCAAGGCTCGGTACTAGGTCCGTTGCTGTTTTCGCTCTATATTAATGATCTACCTAAAGAGTTAACTTGTTGCAGCTATCATTTATTTGCCGATGACGTACAGGTTTACGGTAGTTGCTCACTAGGCTGTATGAGCGATGGAATAAGTAATATAAATGATAACATTTTAGCTATTCAAAATTGGGCTGCGCGGAACAACTTAAAGTTAAACCCTAAAAAGACCCAATCAATTGTTATTTATAAACACGGCATTGATACATCCTCGTTCCCGTCGATTACAGTATGTAATGAAAATATTCCTTTCATGGATTGTGTTAATGACTTGGGTGTCTTAATTAATAAATCCTTATCGTGGGATGAGCATGTTAATGCAATTTGTAGTAAAACCTTCATGAAAATTCGTAGTTTATGGAATGTTACTGATTTTGCATCAACCGAGCTTAGACGGAAATTATTTTTTGCCTACGTTTTTCCACATTTTTCCTATGGTGGCCTGATTCTATTTGGTATGAATGAATATAATATGGAAAAATTAAATAGGGCCTTCAAGGCTGGTGTAAGATACATTCATCGACTTCGCAAATATGATCATATTTCTTTGTTTCTACATAATGTGATTGGGTGTTCACTTAAAGATTATTATACATATCGTACGTGTCTGGCTATATATAAGTTATTAACCACACATATTCCATCGTACTTGTTTGTGAAATTGGTCCAATCTAATCTATCGCGTAATAAATCCTTAATTATGCCGCGAAATAATAGTAAGTTGTTCAATTCATCATTTTATGTTAAGGGTGTTGGCTGTTGGAATAGCTTACCATTGCATGTTAAGTCAACCGGGTCTTGTGCAAGTTTTAGGAAATCGTTTTTTCAGAATCTCTGAGGTAATATTATTTATTTTCCTTGATTTACCAGATGTTAGACATTATTATTTCGTTTATTATTATTATTAATTTTAGTATATTGTTATTATTTTTAAAAAATTTTGAAATCTATTTTATGTATTCTATTTTATAAAAGTTTTTTGTACTATTAATCATTACTTTTCATAATGTGTATAAGCTCTAAGCTTTATTATGTATTAAATAATAAATAAATAAATAAATAAAGCCCATGAATTTTCAATTGGCGAAAGATCAGGGCTTTGCGGAGGCCATTCTAAAATATCGAAATTGTGGCAGAAAATCTCCCCGTATTAATCATTGGCCTTATGGAATGGCAACATCTTTTAATAACGTTAAGTAAACGTCGGCATATACTTTCACTCGAGCACCAATATTTTTCCTACTCCATATGATGTCATGCAGCCTCATACCTACAATCCTTTTCCAAGTGATTTCTTTGTTGGTTTTGAGCAATTATATGAAAATTCTTCCCCTTTTCTACGTATATTTTAGATGGTATTATTTTGCCTTTTAATGCTAATTTTACAGTAATTTTAGGTACGAATATTAATCTGTTACCTTCACAATATTTTATAATTCGCTTATCTAAACTCTCGTTTTTTATTTTGGGTCATCCTGTACGATGAGTAGGGGAAAGCTGATTTTTTTCTCATATGCTTTACAAATTTTGTATATGCTAACAAGTTTTACCTTCTGACCTTAACTTGACCACAATATATCGTTCTTCTCTAGGTAACAGAGAATATACCAATTTTGACTTAAATATGATATTATATTTATTAAAATCAATATTAATTACAATTTAATAAACTTAGCTGCAATTAATTTAAAAATAATATTTGTAATTATTATTCAGTTAAATTTAAATCATAATGATTCAATACGAGTAAAATCGGTTGTTTCGTAATTAACTTATTTTTAATCGGCTCGTTTCGGAAAATGAGTCGTATAACCAAAACTAAAAACATTTAAACAAAAATCTTTACACACCCACACAAGTGTATAATGTTTAGTTTTATGAAAGAAGTAGGAATACTAATCCATTTGAAACTAATTCCGAAAATTCATTATAAAAACTGTTTGTTAACTTATTTTTGACATTTACTGTATGCTTTTGGTTAGCAACCGACCATCACCTAAATTTAATATACACGAAATGGCCGGGGTTTCGGCCAATTATGGGGAGTCTCTCGGGGGAGTTTCGGCCAATTATGGTAGTCCTATTGGTAGTATGTCAGAGGACAATGTTCACGAAACTTTGTTACTCAACATAAGTGCCCTTTATTATCAAAATTCGAAACCTTTTCAAAAGCTGTGGCCCTATTCTGGTAATTTCCTGGGAATAGCGAACTGCAGCTCGATTCTGGCTTTCCTATAGGAAAAAGGAATTAGTAAAAATATTTTCATATTGGTATTTTTGTCGCAAACATTTTTTTCTGGCACACCATGTGGCACACCATGTGTACCGAATTAAAAAAGTCTGAATTAAAAAAGTTTTTTAAAAATGAATTAAAAAAGGTGTTTTTTGTATGAACATCTGCGACTTATTTTAATTCATACTTTTAACATAAAATTATGAATTAAAAAAAGCTATTTAGAAAAATGAGAAAACTCAAAACTGAATTAACAAAGGCTTATGCTATTTCATTTTTAAAACACCTACCTTAATTCATTTTCAAAATGAATTAAAAAAGGCACATTTTATTTCATTTTAGTTTTAAATAAAAATGAATTTAAATGTAATATAATATATTATTTGTTTTCTATAGATTTCTATTTTTATAATTGTTGCCTCGTTTATTTATTATTTAATATTTAATTAATTTTAGTTAAATATCTTAATTAATGAAAATAAGATATTCTAATGTCTGATTTTCAGGAATGAAAATGTCTCTGGAAATCAATAGTTTTATTTGCTTTTTCATTAATGAAAATACAAACCAAAAATTTTCCAAATATTTACGTGCCAAATTTAAATTTAAATTCCAAAAAATTTTCATTAATGCAAATAATAGTTGCATGGATTTACATTGCCCTAGAGATTATTAATGATTCAAAAAATTTAAATGTAAGGATCGGAAGGATTCAGTAAAGAAAATTATTTCGTATTTCGTAATTCCTAACAGTTTAAAATTTTAAATATATATTTATTTTACAAAAAATATTTTAATTCATGTATAAAACGAAATAAAAAACGCTTATATTATTTCATTTTATAAACATTTATATTAATTCATTTTAAAAATGAATTAAGAAATGCCTTTTTAAATTCATTTTATTCAACTTTTTTATTTCTTTTTCAACTCTGACTTTAATTCATTTTTAAAATGAATTAAAATCACTTATTTTAATTCGGAAAAAAAACTTTTTTAATTCAGACTTTTTTAATTCATGGAGCCGGTATGGGACAACAAATTGGACAACGATTTATATACCCTTCAAAGTAATAAGTAACTATCACCAACACCTTAAATTTTAGCTTTTTTCCAGGCACTTCCATTACACTTTAGACGTTCAATTTTCAGAAAATTTTAGTTCTTGTATGTTTGATATATTCAAACAAAAAAATTGAAACGACCGTCAAATCCGTATTTTTGACAGTTCTTAAAGGGATTTGCCATAAAAGCATTTTTGTGAAAGGTTAAAGCTTTTGAATGATTAACATTCTAAGAATTTTCATAAACTATTTGGATTTGTCAAATTATTAGTATTGGTTAACTTTCCAGATCGGCAGTCAGAATCTTGTGGAATCGACGAGTTTTTAACGAATTTTCACAATAAATCGTTATACATAGTGATGACCAAACAGAAACAGCTAGTGATCAAGTGACCAAACCATTCCGATCGTTGGATTTGTGATATAAGATTATCCAATAAAATATTTGCCATAGTACGTTCTCGCATGTTATTCTTAAGCCTGCGTTACTAACCATATGTACACTTACGTATTTACTAAATATGGGTGGAATTAACCTACATTTAAAAGTCATACATCTCTAAAAGGCTAATAAAATTTCAAAAGACATACATTTTAAAATTAAAAATAAAGTTGATTTAAAAATCACGATTAACAATTATTTGGGGGGAAGAGAGGAAAATATATTATACATGTTCAAAAAACTGCATAAAGGAAAAAATTGCTCTTTAAAAGTGTTAAACCGATTTTTTTTCTCACTAATTATTTAGTGTGAAAAAA
Source organism: Nephrotoma flavescens (assembly GCA_932526605.1). NCBI lineage: Eukaryota > Metazoa > Arthropoda > Insecta > Diptera > Tipulidae > Nephrotoma > Nephrotoma flavescens. Next base: position 305,079,508 of record OW052221.1, read on the forward strand.
AATCGGTTTAACACTTTTAAAAATAAAGGACTCCGTCTCCCCGGGATAAAAAACCGAACTAAACGCTAGTTTAGGAAGTTTCGAAAATATACTCGATCGGCTAGCAAGCAAGCAATTTGCTAGCCAAGGAAATTTTAAAAACAAAAAATTTTTGTTTATTTTTGCGATATTACAGTAAAATTTACGGCTTCAAAAATTAAACTGCAAATTTTTGTGCTGTTCTACTGTGTAATCGCAAAAAACTAAAAAGCTTATCTTTGAGTGGGATCCTAGATAGTTTAGATTCACAATTGGAGCCGGTAGGTGGCACTGCGATTGGGCTCTAGGATTTTATTTTTATTTTTTTAAGATTTCTCGCATATCAGAACATGTAACCCTAAAATTTCACCACCCCCACTCCCCTCCCTACCACCCCCAATCTTTATATTCCTCTGTACGTGTGTACAGGCTGCACTGATTTTAATGGAATTTCGTGTATGTGTTTCAGTTGGTTCCTGGATAGTTTAGATTAATAATTGTACCCGGTAGGTGGCACTGCGATCGGGCTCTAGGCATTTTATTTTTGTTTTTTCACAAAATTTTTATTTTTTATTTTTTTTAGATTTTTTGCATATCAGCACATATAACCCCACCCGTAGGGATCTCACACAGATGCAGTACTGAGTTCCTCTACTCATCAAATTCACCAACTATTCGTTATATTCCTGACGAAAACTTTCCGTCGCAAGTTTCTCTGTTCTCTACAAATCTAAAGATTGAATAAGCGACAACGCTCTGCACCGCATTCGGACCACTGATCAAGATCCCAATATCGATTTTTGCCGGAAATATACAACGAGGCGTTAATAAAGACTGAGGATATTTGCATTCTCATTTCGAATATGCCGCTCAATCATTTGGGTATGCCTTAATCGCCCAGCAACACACATCACTAACAGCAATGCTCCATTCCGGAATGGACAAAGTTTTGCAAAATTGAAATTATCTGAAGTTCTCACTTGAAGCTCTCGATAGAACGATGACAGATTTCAACGATAATACCAGACTTCGGTGGTGCTCTACTGTTGCTGCCCGGTGATTCTCTCTGAAGTTGCCAAATTAACACATGTTTGAAAAAATCATGTAACATAAATATCTTAACATTAGCAATGGAAAAATTCGATTGCATGGAAATACACAGCATCAAATTGTCAGACAATTTTTGCAACATGGTAGCCACAAAGGGTGCCTTAATTGGAAGCTATTAGAGATTTGCACGCTGATGATAACGCTATTAATTTTAAAATACAACATTGCCTGGCAATAAAATGGCGCTGAAATCTATCAACACTGTTCTCCATCCTGACAGTCAACCTGTTGAACCGTATCCAGTTGAATTCTTGAATTCACTGGATTTACCGGGAATGTCACTACATAACTTACGATTAAACATTAATTAAATGAAAATCGTCCAAATTTCAAAATATGTTATTGGTAAGGCGGTACATTCCTCTACGCTACTCACAGTACATCTTCGGTGTACATATGGTTCAGTGGATCCACCGCGTAGAAGCGTCCATTTTCCACAGAGTAGAGTCGCCAAATCTTCAGTCACCTCTAGATCTATTATGGGCTAATAGACCAACTGAGTTCCACACAGTCTTCTCAACGCAGCTAATACATATGAAAAAACACCACTGTCAGACATTTACACACATACAACAACAGCAATATCTTTTTCGCAACACATTATTATATTTTCCACTAATCTCACGAAAAGTACCGCGTGACACGATAATTGAACGGTGCAGGATAACGAGAAACTCCACTTATTTTTTGATTTCGTTTTGGGCAACAACAAATCACACAATTACGAAACCAAAACATTGAAATGTCAAACTCAATATGTAAAATGTCACTTAGTATATATCGAATCGAGAAAACGATTGCTGAACAAGCTAATAGCAGACAAACGAACGTTCGGGCAGGACAACGTTTATCGGGTCCACTAGTTGAAAATATAATTTGAAATTTAAATTTCCTTGGTAAAATTGATTGAGTAGTCAGGATTTCGGCTAGCAAAATGCTTGCTTGCTATCGAGTATCTACCCCATTAAAGATAAAATACAAGAAATTTAAACCTCGTCAAAGCTAATTTTCCACGAGTTTTCTTCATTTAAAAATTAATTGGGTGGATTCCACCCATAGTGGTTAGTAATGGAGAACATTTGGGATTTAATTGTTGTTGAGTTACAAACAACCAATAAATTTAATTGATTTTAACTTTTTACTTCTATACTTTAGATAAAATCCTTTGATAAAATATATATGTACATACTTTATCCAAATGAATATTCCAACTGGATTTGTTGTTAAATTTTGTGAAATGAAATTCCCAAATAAGACCAGTATTGATCAATCCAAACCAAACGATCATCTAACGAAATTCAATGAAAACGGCATGATTTTCTTGCCAAGAGGTGCTACTCGGGATTTTTTTTTGGTTAGTGACTAAACGATGACCAAACCATTATAATTATCAGTTTTATCATAATCTTTGTGCTAAAAAGGCGGAGCTATGCAAACCATAGATCGGAGTAGATAAATAATTATAGATTGGCAGCTGTTCTCCACTAATTCGCTATTCCACTTTACTCGCCGAGATTTCGCTTGACGGATGTCATTAACTATGACATCCTAAATTTTTAATATAATATCGATTGCTTTCGAAACATCTCGCTAACTTGTCAATACCTTACACGGTTAGGAAATTGAAAAATTGAAAAATTTAGATAGAAGAAGACATTTTCATGCAAACTTTTCTTAGCTGAGATTTTCGATCAAGAAATTAATAGCTTATCTATAATGACATTATACTAAAGAGGTCGCTGATGACTTTGTACTTTTATCTCTCCTCATGTAACGTGCAATATGGTTGTTGGTCAATGAAACCATGTATGATTTTTATAAGTTTCGCAATGGCAGTTAAATCGCCGGCCTCAAGATGCGCATTAGTTACTGCGATAACAAATTTAACTAAATGTGGTTTTGGAAAATTTCCCCAGCCACAGGATTGTTAAATACTTCTACTTAATAAGCTCGCGAAAACAAATTTGAAATATCAACTTTAAACTGGGCATGGACATCTTGTTGCAATCAAAAAATTACATCACAATATTAACATCAATCTTTAATTTTTTTTTTTTTTTTGTTGTAATAATAAGCAAAATTATAAGCAAACGTGACTATTTAGATATTATGTTAGACAACAGATAAATTTACCTTGACTATATTACCCCCATAGATCACGTTTATCGAAGGCGGTAACGGTTCAGTGCGCTACAACATATATACAACTACTGTACATAAATTTCCAGATTTCCAATTCTAAATCAATACTCTGGTACCACCACTGCACCAATATTGCAAAAAAAAAAAAAAAGATTTCGAGCGCATTTTATAAGATTATTTATATTTTTATATTCAACCGATAAATCTCGAGATAGCAATCACACGCTTAGTAATACGATCACAATATATCATATCCATATCGAACAAGCAGCACACATAACACAATAGCAATCTGTCATCATATTTTCTAGAATTAGTTTTTTTTTTTTTGTTTATTTTCATTTCATGTAATCACGCATGAACAATGGCCATGTTCGATAATATTATTTTATTTTTTCTACGGTCACAAAAGATGTTAGTAACTTCATGTAGTGGTAAATTTTTTTTTCTTTAAGTTTATATAGTTTCTCATGGTTGATTAATGATCCTTTACTTATTATTATTTTTCAATAAAATAATTTAAGTTTTTTTTAACACAATCATTTTTCTAAAACAACAAACAAACAAACAACAAAAAATTTTAATTCTAGAATTGCTACTTCACATGTCCTATGGTTATATACCGTAGGATAGGTCATGTACAAGGTCGGGAAAATATTTAAACGAGGACGATAAGCTTTATGCTACCCTATACGTGTATCGATCGACATAATTCCATACACATCCAAAAAACACAAAATAACGAATAAAAGCTCTTGTAAGTAGTGACATGTCATTTTTATTATTTAATAAAATGGTACAACAACAACATCCTTTAAAGAAATAATTTATGTCTGCGTCTACCAATATCTAAGATCATTTGTCATAACTCGTATATACATAGTCGCATATACAGATAATGTGCCAGCCAACATTTTATTTAAGAAAGGTAGTTTGTCTTTAATAAAACAAACATTAAGATTTTTTGGTGTGTGTGATCATAAAAATTGATCAATTGCTATTCTAAATCCGCGGATACCAGATTTGTGTTTAATGTGAAATACATTTTTTTTGTGTGTGCTGCTTACTTGTCGTGGTTGTGTGACTTTGTGAGTGATGTCCAAAGATAAGATAGAAAAATTTTCCCATGTCACCCCCGTTTTGTACGATGATTCAAGGTTAAGTTTTTTTACGGTATCCTATAATGTGAGAACGTCATACAGTTTGTTGCAGTCGAAGAATGTTTATAATTCAAAAGCTTTAACCTTTTACAAAAATGGTTTTAGGGCAAGTTCCTGTAAGAAGTGTTAAATATACAGAGTCGACGTTCTTTGTATTTTATACATTTCCTTTGTTTCGGAAAATTTATTAAGTTCTAAAGATACGAGATGCTGTTTTTTTCGTATTTTTGGGAAATCGCATTTTTAGTTGTCTGAATATACTATCAAACATACAAAATTTGAAAATTAGTGAAAATTAAACGTTGAAGATGACATTTTATATGTGAATTGTAAAGCAGCTCAAATGAAAGGTGTTAGAGATATAGTTACTTATTACTTTGAAGGTTATAGAAGGCGTTGTATTGTCCCATAACCTTTTAGGAAATATACGAAAATTGTTGACTTAAATTGCTTGAAACAGGGTATGTATGCCGGTTTTAATGCCTTAAATATCTCTACTTTAAAAATTGAATTAAAACTTGAATTAAAACGGTACGTATTATAAATTTAATATCATTTCATTTTTAAATCAAACACATGAATGATCGGAAAAGCAAGGCCAGGTTTAGTCTCAGTTGGTTATATTTCAAAATATTATCCAATAATCGTTTAAGAATTGCATTTTCTTTCCAAAATGCACGAGGAGTCAGCCAAATAGTTTATGTAATAGTAATTGAAATATTTAAAATGCTTGGCGGGCTCATTCTTTTCTTTATTTGGATGGTGCCCAATGGTGTCGTCTACTATATGGTTCTCCTGAAGTTCCTCTTTCCAGGCAGGCTCATTTGCCAAGGACTGTGAAGTCTAAAACAGGAATAATGATTATAACAGTGACAACAGTGACACAACTCATAAATCGAAGCTATTCTAAGAAAATTTGCAAAATATTGAAGGATTATATCAATACTGTCAGCAAAAAAAGGGGATATATGAAAAATGGAAAATGGCCGTAGCATTAGTTTCATATATCCCTCTATTCCCGACACTAATATTTTTTTGTCAATCCACCTCTTTTTTCCATCAAACAATGGAACATTCTTAGCTTTACGAGCAAAGAATTGACCATCCCGAATACGATACAACCCGAATTTCTCTTTCAGTACTGATATAAATTAAGATCCGATTGAGGATGTAGGAATAAAAAAAATATTTTACTGATCAGAATGGATTTTAATTTATTTTTGGGAAAACGCCGTTTTTACAAACAATTTTGAGTGTTACTTTCAAATCGCTCCACTGAAAAATTAAAATTTTTCGATTCTGTCATTCTTGCAGCAAATGAGCGATATACTCGTACATTAAAATATGAAATTTAGTAAAATAAAAGTTATAAAAAAAACGTGAAAATTTAAAACACATCCCAGCAACGTAAAAGTCAAAGCCAGACACGTTCATGCAGATAGGAACTCTCTCATAACAGTAATTGAGCTTGGAAACCAAGTCCTTGTACTTTTATTTATGGAAAATGCTGTCGAATGCTCCATGGTGGTGTTCAAGGTATACGATGTTTATTTCGTTAGATTGGTGGTGGTGGATCTTCCATTCAGAAAATCGTGTTGCTTATCAGAAAACAATCGTTTACAGTGAACCGTACCCAACAATTTCAAATAGTTTTGGAATACTCAGTTTTGTGATTGGTCTGTTAGCTGGATATCTGATTTACGGATCAAAACTATAAAAAACCTTTGATTTTTATGCAAAATTATTCAAATACTTAAAGACTTTGTCTGGTTCAAAATCAATATTAGAGAAAGCCTGATCGTAAAAATTGGGAAAATATGATTGTGGGATCATTAAATGATTATAAATTGTAATTCAAGGTAGCACAATATCCATCCGACTTTTTCTTGAAATTGTGATTCGTCAAAATCGTTGATGTTCATAAACGTCAAAAGTTCATGATACAAATTTGAGAAATCATTAGATTTTAAATATTTTTCCATCGGAAATTTCGACACATTCAAAAATTGCAAATTATAAGTCAAAAGAGTTTCAAAATTATTATCAAATTGTGTTAAAAACGATGTTCGCTAGCAATTCGTTTCTCAAAATCAGTTTTTCTAAAATTAAAGCGAAGCAGAACCATTTAGGGCTTTAACATTACAAAAATCGTACAACACGTGATTAAAATCGGTGAGTACCATTCATACATCAATTACAGAGAAATAAATTTGTTTCTGCAACACCGCAATTATTGGCATCAGAAGAAAACACAAGATCGAGCTATCTGTCCAAATTGCTTTTGCTATTTCTGATCTGTGGCATGCAAAAACTCGCCATATTATCCGTAATAAGCGTTTTCTTGTTTTACGTTTATTTTTATTTGGCTGCAGGGTGTACTTTTAGACTGTCCTATAGATGCGACTGTCAGAGCTGCTGAATGTGAGTTGTCCACGTTAGAACAGAAATGTTCAAATCACCGACGACATTTTCATAGAATTTAATTTTTGGTGGTATTAAGTTAGTGTGATTAAACAGGCTGGGAAACCATTTTGAAATTTTTACCGCACCGAAGAATGCCATCATGATTGGCCTAGAACAGTATTGTTTTTTTTGTATACATATGTTTGTATATGTTCATAATGATTAGCTCTGTGTAATTTGACAAATTGCATTGGTCGTGAATTAAATTTATATTGTTAAATACAAAAATGCTTTTTAAATAATTTCCACAAAAAAAAATAATTACAATTTAGCATCGATCAGCAACAAAAAACTGAATTCGATCAGTAATGATTGAATGAAAAAATTGTACCGAGCGAATAATAACCCTAAATTTACAATCCGAGCCCATTTATAGAAATTAACATGGCAAAGTTTTTTTTTTATAAAGAGCTTAATAATAATCAATCGATTTGATGTCCTTTTAAGGAAATGACGCTACACATTTATTAACATCGCTTGAAAATCCAAAATACTATTTTAGTCCACTCTAAAGAAATCGCAAGACTAACAAGGCAACGTAAGTCCATAGGACACTTCTTTCACATTTATTAGACATGCAATTTCATGAAAAGCAACAAGTTCCAACCGATACTCCTTGATTCATGTGATTACCACATACTATGTGCCAATCCTTGTTGTCCTTGTAATACTTAGATTTTAACAGATTTACTTCGGCTAATATGACTGAGCGCTTCCTTTTGGGAAAATTGGGATAGTTGAAAATTGAAAAACAGCTCTTCAAAAACGTCTGAGTTACTAGTCATTAACAAACAAGTCATTAACACATTATCACGGTACATTAAAAAGTATTCAGATAATAAAGAGGCTAAACTGATACCAAATTATTCGGTAAATAAAATATTTACATCTGAAGAAAAAAAATGGTTGTGGGTTCTTATATATGGTTAATTGCTCAAAAATGTTTTACCGTTTATCTTTAATGGACTTCCGCAAATTAGCGTACGAAACCGTAGTGATAAACAAAACGTGTGTACTGACAATAAACTAGCCGGAGTTGGGAGGATTCGGAATTTCGGGAAGCGTCACTCATCGCTTTCGCTTCGGACTCTAGAGTACAGATTTTGTTCGAAAACTGAGGAGACTTGAGTGTTCGGAGTTTTGCTTCTTTTTCACTAACCTACTAGATGCACAAAATTAATATTATTGTTGATTGATGTAAATAATAATTAAATTTTATATTTACATCTATAGTGTGCTGGTAAAACAACAGATAAACTCCCAACTCTCAAGTCGCGGTTTTCGAACAAAATTCGTATATAGAGACTCGCAACTTTTCTTAGAAGCAATATAATATTTCTGTAAATAAACATCAAGCTCTAAAGCAAATCTGTCGCTTTTGATATATGACAATCATGAAAGCCACTTAAACATTGAGGCTATAAATTTCGCTAAAAATGAAAATGATGTTACTATACTGGCCATTCCTCCGCATTCTTCAGATAAATTGCCCTGGAAAAACATTTTCTACATATAATGTTGCAGCCAGTGTTGAGTAAGGTTTCGAAAAGACAATGACACCAAATATCATCTCATCATTCAAACACACTTTAATTTATCCGTTCGACGAAAATGTTTCCTCTGAAACTGATTTTATGCCAAGTGATGTAACAGACTGAGATGTTAATACGTCAATGAGTAAGGAAATTTACCTAGATCAAGGTGGAAACATACCAAATTAACTAATTCTCTGGAAGTATTTAAAAAATAGCCAAAAAGCTGCATGAAGGGATCCAGATAATAAACCTCACCGAGCAAAAGTACCTGACACCCCTGAGAAAATAGGAAGTTCGGGAAAGACAGAAAAAAAAATTGTATCCAGTCATTAAGAAACCGGGGCGGAAAAATGTGAAGCTAATTAATTTTGAAACGGATGACTCCGATGATAATATGGAAGTAATACTAGAAGGCGCAAACGACTATTTCGATATAGGATTGGAAGAAAATCTAACATTTATTGATCCAATTTCCAGAAGTCTTAAGAAATATATTAAAAATGGGCGATAAAGAGGCTGTGTTTAGCACACTTGAGCATAACATCCGTAGGTTTTGCCAGATCCAATGTTCTATGGCCGCACAAGTCGCCAAAAAGGATCTTTTTCATTTAAAATCTATTTTAGTTCATTTAGTCTTCGTTATTTACAAAGACAAGACCTCCAAGCTAAGTATTTTTTCAAAGTGGTTTTAATTGTTAATCTGTGCTATGAAGAAACAGAAACACATTTTGTTTATATTTAGCTGTTTTAAGTTATGTGAACATAGTCTTATTTAATAAAACCGAAATTGGTTTACTTTTATTTATGAATAATGTTTCTTTAAGACTGAGATAAACGCAAAAATATACATACTTAATATAGATTGTTTTAACCAGATCGAAAATATTCCAAAACTTCTTTGAAAATCGTTTAAAATGCTAAATTCCTTCCATGTAGCATTCCAAAAATATTCATGATATGTTAAGAATTGATCTATTTAGTTCATCCTTTGCTGACCTTTTTTAAAAATTTAATTCACAAATCACAATTAAATAATCAACTTTTTTCAGTTTGACAGTTGTGTGTATGGTTGTGTACATTTTTAGTCTGTGAATTATTTGAGTTTAATAGTTTTATTAAAATTTAATAATTGTAACAATAGTATATTAAGTGATCTTTTGCTGATACTGTTAAACTTAGCCGAAAGGTTCCAGATGAAAGATAATGCAGATAGTGTGTCTGCTATCCCAGCCGAAACACTAACTAGACAAATGCAATAATTGTAGAGGCTAACGGCTTCGACAACTCTCACGGGCACGCGGGACGTCGCTGCGCTCCCCCCTGCCCGCTTAGCCCTCCGAGGGCTTTAGATTTGAACTTCGGTGGGGGGGGGGGGGGGGTCGTATGAGCCGGGATCAGCAAACATGTCGCACTGCGTGCCGCACGTAGGAGCGGATTATATAGAATCTATTGACCGCTTTATCGAAAAATCAAATCGGAATTTTTTTTCGGCTGGGTTAGCAAAGACACTATCTGCATTATTTTTCGGCTGGAATCTTTCGGCTAACTTTAACAAGGTCTTTTGCTGTTACTAGTAGTTTAACATTTTATTCCGATCTAAATTGTGATATGTATTACGTTTTGCTCTTAAACGTGCTTGTTGGAGTTCATAACCTCACTTTCATCATGGGGTCCAAATGCAAATCATGTGGTGAGAAGAAAGATTTGAAATTTGGTTGGATAAGCTGTAATATTTGTAAAGCTTGGTGTCATGGTGATTGTATCTCGGCTTCACTTGAGGAGTTTGAATGTTTGAAATCCAATGAACATTGGATATTCAAAATTTGTGTTGCCAACCGTAATAGCTGTGCTTCTTGACGCTTGATCTGATCCAGTTCAGTTCATGTTTCAAGAAACAACACAAAGGCGCTTGCTAGATTTAAAATCAAAATTTGTGATCTAAAACAAATTTTGGATCATGTTTTTCATATAAAATTTGAACTGATCCGGATCAATGAGCGTCAAGAAACACGGCAAATATATGCAGTGACACGAAAAAAGTAGGGAATCCAAGTCGGTTCTACCCAACTTTGTATTTGGGCAATTACTCACCCCCAGAGACACCTGAAATCTTCGGGCAATGCCGCAAACAACCGAAACCGACAACCTTCCTATGCATCTTAACAAAAATGGGAAAAATAACATAAACGTATGTTTGTAGAAACTGGTGGGGAATGGTAAAAAAACGAAACCGAAAGTCGGGTAGCCAAAATTCGGGTAATTGGATTCCCTAGTCAGGTAATTGGATTTCCTAGTATATACGTTTATGTTTTTTCCATTTTCATATAGATGCATAGGAGGGTTGTCGGTTTCGGTTGTTTGCGGCATTGCCCGACGGTTTCGGGTGTCTCTGGGGGTGAGTAATTGCCCAACTACACGAAGTCGGGTATAACCGACTTGGATTCCCTAAGCCCTTTATGTTTTGAATTGGAGTAATGTTATACTATGTTACCTGCTTCTTCCTTGTTTATTAACGAGCATATAAATAGATTGACATCATTATTCTTTACTGCTAGACGACTAAAAATAGGGGGGTATTCTCGAGAAGGTATTTTTAAGAAATCACCAGATTTTAGTTAAATTTTTGTCAAATTAAGAGTTATTTCTTCGTTGATGGAGCTAAAAGAAATAAAACCGAATTAACTCATTAATTGAGTGCTTTATCTTAACTTTTTAAATTAACAGTTGATTAATATTTTATATATTGTTGTATTTGAAATAAAAAGTGATGTCAATAATTTTTGTACCTCATATTATATTATTTTGTTATTTTTTTAGTATTTTTATATTTTGTTATTTTTTTAGTATTTTTATATTTATTTATATTTTTTTGTTCATATTTGTTTATTTTGATTTTATTGTAGTTTCATAGATTGGTATTGATTTTGTTATTTTTATTTTTATTAGTGCTTTCAACTTTTTAAATTAACAGTTGATTAATATTTTATATATTGTTGTATTTGAAATAAAAAGTGATGTCAATAATTTTTGTACCTCATATTATATTATTTTGTTATTTTTTTAGTATTTTTATATTTTGTTATTTTTTTAGTATTTTTATATTTATTTATATTTTTTTGTTCATATTTGTTTATTTTGATTTTATTGTAGTTTCATAGATTGGTATTGATTTTGTTATTTTTATTTTTATTAGTGCTTTCATCTTTAACTCTTAGTTTGTTTTACTTTAGAGATGCTTTGAATTTCAAATCGATTGCTTTTTGTGTATACTTTTGATAAAACATTGAAACGAGGACCAACTTTGGACACCCATAAAGTATGTCATATTACTGTAAGCTCAATCGTGAATAAACTTCGTAATTTACAGCTACTTTTTTGTAAACGTCAATACCATATAATTGGTATTTAATTATTGTTAAAGACCCGTCATACTAATAAATCAGTTAATATTCAGGGTTATAAATTTTTTAGACAGGATAGATTGGACCGAGTGCGGGTGGTGTGGTCTTTCATATCAGAAGTGACATTATTAAATCGTTTAAAACAGATTCCACATATAATTTAGATCATTTAGTCGTTGAGTGTGGAGTAGGTGATGTCTCGATAGCTATTGGTGTATGATTTATGCATCATCGTAAACTTCCGTTGGATGATTTAGAAAATGTTTTTTCCACCTTGTTTGAAGATTATGAATCAGTCATCTTTATTGGAGACCTTAATATTGATCTTTTGAAATCTCAGGAGTGTATTAAAGAACTACAGTTTAACTTTAGCATCCCTCAAACTAAAGCTACGCGATTAAGTGATGGTGGTGGTTCGTTATGGATCTTATTTTTTCCAATTTACCCATGCTGGCTAAGGATCTTTGACAATTTCCAGGAGTCGCTCTGATCATGTAATGATTGTTACTAATTTCAATATCAGGTTTCATGTTAAGCAGGAATTTCTGTCTTTCGAAATTATTCTCAATTGGAGCCTCTTGAGCTAAATAATGATATTGAAAATATTGATATGAATGTATTGCTCAATTTTAACAATATTTATGATAAGGTTGCGTTCATGAACAGTGAACTTAATATTTTATGAATAAGCACATCCCTATATGGTGGTGAAGAAGGTAAGGTATTATACCTTACCTTGGCTCACAAAGGAAATTGAGGATTCCTTGCAGCTTCGTAACTTGGCTTATAAAGCGTGGAAATCTTTACGCTTTATTGAAAATAAAAATATTTTAAAATTTTATGATAAGAGAATTAAATGTAAAGGGCACGAGGAAGCTTTATATGAAATCTAGATTGGATATAGGTCTTAATACTAAAGAACTTCGGAGGAATATTAATGATGAGAGACTTTGTATCATTGGTAATGGTTGTTATAATTTATTTGTTCCGCATGTTTTGAATTGTTCATTTGTATCTTCGGTATCAAATTTACCTTCTGTAAATAATAATTTGTTTGATATGTACGGATCATTTGGCAATCAAATTCTGTCTAATAATGTTTTTCATTTGTCGAAAGTGGATGAAGATGCAGTATTGAATGCTCTTATGTTAATTAAATCGGGAGCAATGAGTCCCCTTATATGGTATTCCCTTAAAATTTTTGAAACTTTGTTTTCCTGCTCTACTTCCGATGCTGGTTCATATATTTAATTTCAGTATAACTAATCGTATATTTCCTAAGCAATGGAAGTTGAGTAAGGTGATAGCAATTTCAAAAGTTAGGAATCCTCAAGTACCGTCTGATATGCGTCCAATTTCGCTTTTGTCGACCTTGTCTAAGATTTTTGAAAGGGTATTATCAGAATAGATCAACGCTCATATACAGCATAATAAATTATTATCGAGTTATCAATCGGGATTTAGATAGTCGCATAGCACAGTCACTCGTTTGAGTGATGTTACTGATTTTGCTAGAAGTTGAATAGATTTAAGGAATCTAATGGGGTTAGTATTTTCAAAAGTATTTAATTCAATCAACTTTGAAATTATGAAAAGGAAACTTCTCCATCAGTTTGAATTTTCGTGTGAGGCAGCAAATTTTATAACATCCTATATAAACGATCGTTCTCAATTTGTGTCTACGGAAAATGGTAACTCCACAGTGCTTCCTCTGACTGCAGGTGTTCCACAGGGATCAATTCTGGGTTCACTGTTATTTTAATTATAAATCAATGACTTGTCAAGATTGAATCTACAATGTAGTCATCAAATTTTAGATAATGATTTTCAGATATAATTAAAATTGGATAGATCAAATAAGGCTTCAAATAAGTGGGCTCTTTTTTTTTTTGAGTCAATTGGGTGGGGCAAAATTGGATGGGGATTTAAAATGGATGTTAGAGAAAATTCCGGAATGTTCGAATCTAGTATCTTGAGCTGAATCAAGATTCTAACATATATCATGGATGAAATTCTGAATTTTTCTACAAAATAAATTTGAAAATAATCGGCCAAATAATTTGTCAGTTCCTGCATTCATCATAGCTGAACCAAACTTGGCCTTAACCCGGTAGCAGATGACTCAGTCAAATTCAGCTTCCCGAAAACCAAAATTTGCTGGAATTTCAATTCAACCCAATTCATACCCAAAAATTATTTTATGCATCTTCCGCAGTATACCGTCTAGAAAGAGATTACTGAGACAATTTCAATCAATAAAAAAAGATCAAGGTTTGTGTAAGGTGATGGCACGACACGGCGAAGTCTTACATAATTGGTGCATGAGCAAGTCGTTGAATAGGATTTAGAACTCAAATCAATCGAGAAATATTAATTTCGTTATGTTTATGCACAAAAATTGTATTAGACATTTCATTGAGCATCATAATAGTGGAAACTTACAGTGATTTAAGCTTGGGACGAGTTTCTTTAAAAACCTGTGCTCCGGTCGTTACATAATTTTCCAACAGCAACTTGATTAAAATGTACCTTTTGCATTGAAGTTGTCATTGAATACCCCATACTCCAGATTATTGGATTTAAGTAAAATTTTATCTACCTCACTATCCAATTTGGGATAAAATGCCAATGGAAATAGGGAATGCTGATTTCAATTCGTTTGAAGCTAATTATAAAAGGTAATCGGGGAAATTTATAAATTTTCTATAAATATTTCAACTTTAAGAATTAAATAAAATCTTGACTGAGATAATTTCCGGCGAATACGAAATTAGATAAAGTATTTCCAAAATTTTGATCTAAATTGCAACTTTCTAGTCAACTGAAAAAAATAAGTTTGGTGTAAATATTTTCAAAACAAAGTTAAATGGGAAAATTGAATGAAGTTGCATCTGCCGCGGCATCAATATGTACCGCATACGGCAGCACCAGAATACTGATCTTCGCTGCCATTATAAGCTCAATAAAATTGACACAATCCGATTTTCCAACTAAAACAAGTTAGTAGTGCACGCCTATACCTAGCCGTTGGTGTGGATTGTTTGAAACATGCTGTGCCACTTTTGGTCTGTTACATCCTTAAAATTTTTGTGGAACATAACTTTTCAAATTTCTTATTCACGCAGGGAAAGCTAGAATAGTGCCACAGGAGGGTCAAACAGACCAGCCTAAAGTGTCTCAGAACCTCCTAAAATTTGATCGGCAACTAATCTCGATTGACTAAACTAAACCATACCTAGGGTGAGAATAATAATTAATTCGCAATTTACCTTGTTTGTAGAAATTTATAATTAAGAAAAAACGCATTGACACCAAAACTATATAAAATACGCGCGTGAACAAATTTATTCAAAACCGAAGTGAAAATGTTCACATCAGCAGGTAATCAAACCGACCTTGCGAAAACAAATTTCACCAATGTAAATAATAATTTGCGCGCGTGATTAAACCGACCATAAAAAAAAAGTTGACAAATTATTTTTCATATATTTGATCATACAATATTGCAATCAAGATCGCGCGACCTTCTCAGCGGGGGGCCACTGTCTGTGTGAAACAAAGTTTTATATATTGACATATGAATTCCAAACTTGATTAAATTAACCACCATAACCAACATCCAGAGTTTTTTGCGATCAACAATTATCTAGCACTAATCCAAACAGTACACATTCTAATGTCAATAAATTTGTGGTTTACTTGTCAATGTATACATTTTTTTTTTTTTTTTTTTACAAACACACCACATACAAAATTTCAATTTCCATACTTCCGTTCATTTCACATGAACACAACAAGTAAACACCGTAAAATAATTAATTGTAAGTAAAAAAAAAAAAAAAAAATCTTCAAACTTAAAATATTTTCACACACAAAAAGAAAATAGAAACAAAAAAAAAAATAAAATTTTCCAATTGATTGATTAAATTACAAATTACAATACAAAAAATATCCATATAGATGTATGTAAGGTACTCACTCTCGTATATTCGTAATAATAAATAATATAAAAGAAGAAGTTAAGAAGTTGAACAAAAAAATCACTTAAAGTTTATTCATTCCATTTTTACACGTTACATTTAATCGAAATCGATAAACATCTTTATGTGTAGTACGTAAGAAGGTAATAATAATATCGTATGTTATTTTTTTTGCAATGTCATTTGAAGGGTTAATAATATTACACTCGGGGTATATAAATATAAAGAATTTTTATTATGCCGCGCTACTGTGCACTCGTCTTATATGGATATTAAAATTTAATTTAGTTTCAATACTGAGATGAATCGAAAGAGGCGGGCAGGCAGCGTACATAGGCGAACGTAGTATGATGACGATGATGATGATGATGCATGGGAATTTGTAATTCATTATAAAACTTATAACTTAAGTTAATTACAAAAAAATTAAATAATTTGCGATATCTAATGAAATCATTTCACCCTGATTTTTATTTTTTTTATTTTTTTGAGTTAGTCATACCCCATAATGTTGCAAATGCAATTTGGAAATGTTTTAGTGCATGCGAAGCATCATCGCATTTGCAGAGTTCATCTATAATTGCAATGATTTTGTGTTTTTTTTCCTTCTGTATATTATTGTTGATGCGCGATTTTTAATGGCTACATGGGAAAATTATAATTAAATTTGTTTGGTACTGATTAAGAAGTATTATTTTCATTATGATGTTACACCGATTCGTTATAGGTTTTGTCGCCCTAACAATCAAAACTATTTATAAAGCTCCCATAGATTAGGAATTGAACTTATGCTCTAAAAAACATGAATATCAATATGTTATGGTTAAAGGGTATAACACGCTTTAATGGACAAAGAAAATTTCAGTGATTATTGAATGGTTATTACAGAGGAAACAGTTCCTTAATTGAAGAAATTTACATTTTTCTTAATTAATGACAGGAAGTTACCTTCTTAAAACAAACATTTTATTGATTTTTATTTTAAAGCACAATATGTCATTGCATTTGTCATGGCAATAATTTCTTTGGCATACAATTTTCTAGAATCAAGAATTTAACCACCATTATATATTTTCTTAAATGATGTCATTTTACAATGTAACTTTTTTTTTTTAAAATAAAAATTTCTTGAATTTAGAAAAATATTCTTGATTTTGTAATTAATTGAATTTTAATCCTTCATAATTTTCTTAAATTAAGAAGATATAATTTTATAAAAAATACATGCATTCTTATTTAATATTGATGTTGAAGATTAGTTGAACTATTAAGAAATTACTTCTTACTAATTTTGTTGCATAACAGTAACAAAACCAATCACGAATTTTTCAATACTCGTTTTGAGAAAATATTCTAAAATTTATTGAAAAATGTGTCTTTTTCAAAATTTGACTATGCGATCTGATTTAAGGCACAAGGCTCGCCCTACTCTTCCGCGGTTATACTTTTTACGTCCTTCCTTCCCACCCCGGCCATCTGCACATTGCAAGCTCCATGCCAGCCTATACCTAAATGGATCGGCCCATGGGTTTTGCACATTGACAGGGGATCAAAGATGTGTTACTTCCAGGATTTGCATTGTCAGAAGTTTAATGTGTTAACAGGGTGAATAAACTTTAGATATTCGAGTTTTTACTGTACTATTATATTAATTGTTTTAATTTAGCCTTATCTCAAAACTGCCTAACCACAAACCACTGAAGAAGACGTCGGCAATGATATGATAAAGTTTTTTCCATATTTAAAGTTTTTTCCATATTTTGTTCAGTAATTTTGTTCACGAGAATACACGTGGCCAAATTTCAACTCTGATTAGATGAAGAAAATTAGAAAATGAAATAAAAAATTAAATTTTAAGTGGTTGCCGCACCGTTTCGTGAAAAATGAACAAAATAAATACAACAGCTAATTGACAAGTACAAACGCAATCAGGTTTCAGAATTCCTATCACTGATTGGCAGCCTAGTCCGCCATTGATATCCTAAAATCACAAGTATTGTTATTTCATAATTTGGTTTTGTATACTTACCAAACCATGGAACTCTGGAGAAAATGAGCTCTGTGGATTGGAAAAGTATAGAATTGTTTTACGATCTAAATTAAATAATAAATTTTATCAAAATTAATAAATTAACAAGAATTATTATACAGAATTGTGGAAGATGCTATTCGATGATGTCATTATTTCCCAATTTTCTACCTATAATACGAAAAGAAGTATAGAAAATGCAAAAATATGCCCGAGTTATGAAGCTTCTTTGGGTTGTCCAACTACTATAAACATCTCGTGCAAAACGTTTGAACGAAATAATAAGAAAGTACAAGCTGCTTCACTCTAGAAGAATAAGGAGAATCACTTGGCGAAAATGTCAAGACGAATGTAAGCGTTTCGAACTAATGGAACATGAAATTGGACCCTAAACAAAGCGTTATTGGTTATTCAAAATGGGTATGGAAGAATTCAGACGCCAAAATGAAACAAGTAATTAAAATGGTGCCGATAAAAATTACTCGTAGAGCCTATTAATTATTGGGGGAGTATCATAGAAATTAAAGTGAAGGCCACTCCGGAAATAATCAGTTACTCAAAAAATGCGCCAATTATTTTATTGGTCTGAGACAGTTTTTGGTTAAGTGTACGCATAAAAAAAACCATCAATAAATAATACAACAGTACAGCGTGATCACCATTCCATATTACGAGTAGCGTTAATAGTTCCGTACTACAGGGTGGCACAAAAAAGCTTATGTTTTTATTGGGTCTCATTTGAAACGCGATATTTTAAAACGCAAATTATCAAAATGCGATATTTCAAACCGCGATATTTCAAAACGCGATACAGTACAAAACGCGGTATGGTACAAAACGCGATATTTTAAAAATTTTAAATTTTAAAATTGACAGAAGCGGGAGTTTATGATTGGGTTATATCCGGCGGGTGAAGGGAAAAATTTAATTTCAGTTTATAGGAATTTAAAAATCGATTGGAACGGGAGTATAGGACCGGGTTAAATCTGGCGGAACGCTGCGCTCCCGTCACTTCGCAATGCACATTCTGTACCATATCGCATTTTGAAATATCGCGTTTTAAAATATCGCGTTTCGGACGGATCCTGTTTTTACTTGCTGTTCAGAATTTTGTAAAGAAGACTTGGAAAATTTATAATGGAGAAACACAGAACAGTGGCACTAGTCTGGTATTTCCCTGGGAATAGGGAAATGTGGAAAGAATTTATATGTAATTTCTACTTAAAATATTTTTTTCTTGCATACTAGTGAACAAGCTAGCGTAAATTTTTTTTGAAAATAAAGTTAAATTAGGAATAATTTTCCCTACCAATTTAGGTATGAAAACATTAGTCCCGATTTATAAATATTTACATCCAACTTTTCTCCTCAGTAGGCCGGAAAAAAAATATTTGAACTGAAATTACATATAAATTCTTCCACCAATTTCCCATTCCTGGGGAATTGCCAGAATAGTGCCACAGAACTAATTCGATGTTCTTGAACAATTAATTTTTACTATGAAAACCGAAGGTCATTTGTTTGACGCAGCTTGCTTATCGACGGTATTTTAATGTGCGTTCTATAACACCAACTATAAACTTTCTGGTTGCAAATTTCCAGTAAAGCCTAGGAGTACTCAGTTCAATTTCACGTGAAATTCCCATACGATTTTACCAAAATGAAATTAGAAATGAAAAATTCCACTTCTGTTTTCATTTTGTAGTACTCAGTTCACCAGCGAAAGCTGCAAGTGTGTTCAATACATCAAAGATGGTGCGGATAAACTCTCCAAATTATTTTCATAATGTCTCGGCACATTATCCTCACGTGAAATTTTGATATTTGTTTGTGATTTGATTGCAATAAACAATTTTTTTAATACTACAAATTCATAAATTTTAATTAAAGTCAATTTAATTTAATTTATTTACGTAAAATAAACAAATTCATTTATGCATGTCTAGAAATTTATACGTTAAAATTAAAAATTCTCCAAATAAAATTTCATTCCTATTTCACGCGAAAATAATTAGATTTTTGGAGATCGCGGTAAAATTTCATTTCATTTTGAACTGAGTACTAAGCTTAAAGCTATAAATTTTAACGCAGTCTCCACAAGTCTCCACTAAGATAAATTAGTAAGCTAAAAAGTTTATGTAGAGATAAATTTTGACGTTTGTTTTATTTCTCCTACAACAAAAAAAAATATAGTTCAATCGACTATTTAATAACTATTTTTATTAAAATTTAAAATTAAAAGTTGAAATTTTAGTTTTGGCTTCCTTTTTCAACTTTCTAAATTTTCAGTATCCACTTCTTCGTAGTCAAATAAGTATTTTTCTTGATATTCGAAACTTTCATAATCTATAGAATTATTTAGTTAATCCATTTTAAAAAAAATAATTAGTTTTCACGTTGTGCTGTCAAAATTTATCTCAATTTTATCGTTCTAGTAGGCAGATAAATTGCTGCGAAAACGTTTGTAGTTTTCACTAGCGCAGCCTATATGTGAATGAGATAACTACAAACTTTTCGCGTTAGCTGCGTACCGCATCTGCGAAATCGCGAGCTAAATACTTTTTTGTTATTTTGCTAGCTAAATTTTACGTCAAATTGTATGTAAAATTTATCTTAGCGCGAGCTGGATACCGACCTTAACAAGGTGCCATAAGAAACCTCCCGCGTCTCAGAAGACCACGTATGCTACACACGGATGGTAATATTCAACTGGAGTGTACAGAAGTCCCAAAAAGTCAACAAGGAGATGATCAACACAACGGGAATATCGTGAAGGCTCATACAGAGAATTTTAGCCATGTTAAGAATGTTTACATTCACAATTCGGTTTGTGCAAGAATTAAGACCAACAGACTACACGAACGGCTTGATTTTGCCAATTCGTTTCGAGGAAAAGTTGAAGAAAATCCCGATTTCATTCATAATTTAATATTGAGCGTTGAAGCCCATTTACAATTAAATGTCTTTGTAAACAAGCAAAACAAGCAGGTTTTTTTCAACATAAAATCCTAGGTTAATTCATCAGCGACAATTACACCAATTAATGTACTGCCTGATGAGGAGTATCGTCTGTAAAGATAATTGGCCCATACTTCTTCCGCAACTGTCACCGTCAATGGGAATGGCATATCGGACGTTGTTAGAAAGTTTTTTAAAGCCAGCTGTGCAAAATCGTTCAAAGCTGTGATCCCAACAAGATAGAGCTACACTGAAGAGACAAAATGGCGAGACATCATTGGCGGGCGAGCAAATAATTTCGAAAAGAAGCACCCTTCTTGGGGATTACTTGAAAGAAAGAGTGTACATGAAATCAAAAACGTTCGAAAAGAAATCCAGTTGTACCATCACTTCGAATGGAAAAAAGTCGAATTCGAAAAAAGTCGAATCGAAAAAGTGAAAGTTGTATCATTTTTGCTTGTCGAAAATGATACAACATACCGCCATTCGACTTTTTTCGAATTTCGATTCGAAGTGATGGTACAACGTACCGCCCCTGGCCTTAACACCTGCAATTTTTAGAAAAAATATTTAAAATATGTTTGAAAAGGCAGAAATGTGTGAATCAGAAAATGGTCACCACTTCCGATATATCATTTTTCACGTTTCAAGAAATATACTGAGTTTAAAAAAAAATCAAATAATAAATAAAAAGTTATTAAACATTCACATTAGAATGATGCGCCACCTTGTAATAATAACAGCGGGATTAACCATTTTCCCTATGAAAATTCCCTCGGGCCAAGGAAAATATTTTGAGTCAGTCAAATAGAAAATTGGCAGTTGTTCGGCATAAGCAAACAATAACAACACCCTTGTCCCAATTAAATGGTATGGTGGGTAGATTTAACGGCATATAGCGGGAAATAATTAGAAAAAATTGTTATTAAAAATCAATGCGACTGGACTTACCCTATTCTGCACAAAATGGCAGTGTTCACTCTTTACAATTTGTGACAGAGGTGTAATTGTGAATATCAAAAGTCTTAAGCATATGATGGTTGCTAAGTAATACTAATAAGCCCAGGTTTTTTTTAGAAAAGAAGGCAGAAGTTAAGTGTGAAGTTATCAAAACAAAACATCGCAACAAAAATTGTCTAATTTTTTAAAAAATGATGTAGCAGAGGTTGGAAAAATGAAACAGTCATATTGAAAATGAAAGAAATATCGAGAGGTAACAAGCTCAAGCGAGAAGCGGAGAATTTTGCAAACAGGATGACTTTTGATAAGGAGGAAATGGTCCAATATTTGGATAGCATTGCCATTTTTTGGGAGAAATCGTTATATTCTTTGTGACACCAATTAGTGACGAAGCGGAGATAGCAGATATGAAAGTCAGCAGAGCTCGCTCGAAGACGATGAAACATTCAATCGGGATATTAACTTAGTTCAGGAAACAAAAAAACAAACTACTTCTGATTTTGAATGCTTATCCGTATGTAAAATTGATTTCTTGTAAGCCAATTATTAGTCAGCAAGAACCAGGACTTTTGCCGGCTAAATTATGAACTAAACCCAATTTTTCCGGCTAAATTATGAACTAAACTTTTTGATATGACCTTACGCTATTCGCCGCCAGGTTACAAACGAAAAGTCTCCTCGCGAGGTAACTTTTCTATTTAGTTGTCAAATATCATTTTTAAACATTTCTTTATTTCATTTCTTATAATAACATTTGCTCATAATGCAACTTCCGTATCAACTTCCATTATTTTAATTTAATTTAATATTTCCTTTATCCACGAAAAGTCAACAATTTAGTATTTCGATTAGTCAGGCACAGCATGTTTTGTTGATAATACTGCCACCTATGAATGGGGATTCGCTCGAGACGCGATATTTCAAAACGCGAGCGAAACGAGATATGACGAAACGAGATATGGTACAAAACGGGATATTTCAAAATGCAATATGGTACAAAAAGCGATATGGTACAAAATGTGCATTGCAAAGCAACGGTATAGCAGCGACCCACCCGCCTGATATAACCCGGTCCTATACTCTCGCTCCTATCGATTTTTAAATTCCTATAAACAAATATCGCGTTTTGATAATTCGCGTTTTAAAATATCGCGTTTCAAATGGGACCCCTATGAATGTTTAATGTGAATTACTAAGCAATTTAGTTTAGTTCATAATTTAGTCAAAAAAATCGACCTGAGGCGCACAGCATAGAAGAACAAATGATGTAAATGATTTCGGTAATGTCGTTGTAACGGAACAAATCAGAGATAATACCAGTCATTTCAAAGTTACCGAGTTTGTCTATTGCAAGTTTGTGGGCGGTTTGTGAATTACAACGGTCCAAAAATGGAAAGGAGTGTTGTGTAGAAGTGGCAGTCAGCAATTAGGGGATCATGCACAATCATAATGAAGATGATTAACTTGATTTATGATTCAAAAAAGAAATGTTGATTGGTCACTTAGACTAATACTGACATCTATGTATAGATAGCGGTATTAGCTGAATCGAGAGCATTTTTCTATAAAATTATTTTTATAAGAAATATAGAAAATTTACCTCTGCTATATTTTCTTTTGTGTAAGTACATATGTATATCAAAAAATGTTCAACCTCCAATTAAAGGACATGAGTTGTCAACCTTGTATTACTATCCAGTTTAGCAGAACTTTTTGATTACGAATACCGCCATATGCTATTTAATTAGATACCTTCAAAACTGGAATTGAGAAAATCTGTTTTAAATTGAGAATTTTTGTTTTAAACTGAGAATTTTTATTTTAAAAAACATTTCAAATTGAGAATTTCAAAATAAAAAAATAATAAATTTACATTGAAAAATAAACAATTAATTTTGTTTTACGGCATACTTGTTATAACTCTCTCGTTATTATAATAAGTTCAGTGATTTAGGCCGTGATCCAATTAAGTATTCAATTTTCCTAGGTTTGGATAGTAGTAGTGTATATCATAACACGTACAACCTTCAATTAAAGTACATTAATTGTATCCAACCCACCTTGTTTTACTATCCTGTTTAGCAGAATCTTTTCAGTACGGATATTGCAATGTGCTTTATAACTAAATACTTTCAATACTATAAGTCGAGAAAATCTGAGAATTTTTCATTTTACACTGAGAAAACCCCCTTTCGTATTTAGGCCATACAGTACCTATTACAATTTTCTTAGAATACATTTTTCACATGTTGGTATTTTCAATAAACTGGGTAGTTTGATAGTGGGAATACGAGGGTTACCGAAAATTTAACTGAATAAAAGTTTTTTTGCCACATTATACTGCCCTACATGAAAGACCATGTGGAAGGGCATTTAGACTCTGGAAAGATATTATGAGTTGTCTAAAATATGCATCAGCAAATATAAAATTAAAATATTTATTAAGAACAATTGTTTCAGTGAACGATGGAGGGTAGCGAGAACCGGAATGAATAAATTAACAAGCCTACCAAAATAAATATTTGAGACCGCAATCCAATAAGGGTATCGACTCGCTTAAGTAATATGACCTTTCTAGTATAGCAAAAAATGCGAAGATAAAACTGATCTGTCATTTTCTATATCCCACATTTGGCATTTCCACATTTTGTTGCTTACAATTATAACGAAGTTGGAATAGACAATATTTTCATTTCTAAAGTTATTCTTTCCAGTTGTTTGATTTTACTTCGTATGCATATTAATCTTAATTACCCGGATACCGAGATTTGTCTACGATTCTTAACAATAATTACCTTTAAGTAAATAAGAATGCAGCGGTAAACACTTAATTTGTATATTAATACTGGACAAAATATTATCATAGTCGCGAAAAATAATAACGAATCGCGTTGCAAGATTTATGATTTTCTTCATCTCCTCATAAGCATTTTTCGCCAGTTACGGTTTTAGGTGGAAGTACACCTCATAACAGTTTTGTGATAAAAATTAGGTATACAATCAAATATGCCGGTTTGTAAATAAATGATATATGGCAGGACATACCATTGATCATGAGAAAATTGCTTTTACACTATGAAATTCGCTTTACAGAATACCTTTACATAATAATAATCTGACGACATGTGTTAATCTTTGACACTAATTGCCTACCTTGAGAAACACGCGGATACCTTAAAATACTCTGAAGTTATATTTCCAATTCAACAATCTAAAAGCTAATAAAAGTTACAGAATCGTTTAAATTTGTATTGGACATAAAGTTAATTCAGGCTGATTAAAAGAACGAATTAACTGAATACTAAGCAGTCAACCTTAAATATTCGCTAAAGAAACAGAGATATCAAATACAACATTCAAAATAAAAATCAATAAGCAGCCGGGGCAAGGTATAAACTATACAACAAAGCTTCTACGTATACAAAGCTTTTTAACGGTGAATTTATTGAATATTTTTGGATAAACACCAACGTTGAATGAGATGAAATTAAGCTGAAATACGTGTTGATCGGCCGAAACAAGTAATCGGTTATATGTAAATATTTTCGGATTTACTTTCAACACTATCGTCATCGCATGTACAAACACTCAAGAATTTCTAATGATGTTGGAATACTTGTAAAACAGTTTTTGATGCGACAGAGGTGTACGGATTTGTGTTAAATCATCTTTTCTGACCAAAAATTTTGTAATGTGCTTTTGGCTTACTTAGGATGGTCAAAATTTTGGTTCAAACTCATGAAATTATTATAATACTTGTGGTTGATCAACGATAATAGCTCGAATAAAACGAGGAATAAAGAAAACTTGATCTTGAAATGTGAGGGGAAGAGTTATGGGAATAATGGACTTTTATAAATCTTTTAGATTATGATGATCGGGTGATTAAAATAATTAATAGTACGAACCTAATCATTGAAGGCAGTGGTCGTAAGTTTCCTTGGAACTATTCACCCTCCGTCGATTTTGTTGAAGGCAATGCCCGTTATTTTAAGATCTCTAATTTAAAATCTATTTTGTTTAAGAGCGGAACACTTTGACAATTTTTAAGGAGTGAGATGTATGTCTATGGGGTTCTGGAGTAAATAATTAAAAATTTGAACTTAAAAAAACAAAACTATTCCAACAAAATGCTTTCAGTATCATCAATGGCTGTCATATGTAAGCTTCTATATATTTAACCCAACGAACGATTTTATTTATGTCCCTACCCTTAGTCTGTGACATAAAAGGGATTGATATTCTATTAGAAGCATTCCTTTTTTCTTAGCTGGTTTTCCAAAGTTCCAAAACTGGTGTATTTAAACCGTTATATTGGTTTAACCAACATATATTTTCAAGACAAGAACACAACAGACAAGCTAAACTCAATTCTATTTCTCAATCTTCGGATATTTTAGTGTCCATACCCGGGGCTCAAAAAGATAACAAGTAGAGTTCCTAAGGAGTTGGGAAAATATTTTTTATAATTACAAATTGCATTAGCCTTAAAATATTTATTTCCGATTCCTAAATGTATATGTTCTGGTAGACTGGTACACCACGCCCCCACTGTAACAAACTATTCTCATAATAGTTGGTGATCGAATCGCTTGAAGGTTTAGAATTAGACTTTCTGACCATTTTTTGAATGATTTTTGTGATAGCGCTATCTGAACTGGCATCTTTGTGATTGCAAAGATTCAACTTTTTATCGTGTATAGTTTTTAAGTTGAAAAAGGGCCTAATTTATTAAAATACTAATAGCCAGAAAAGCACTATTTTAAAAACAACAGTAATGTGAAGGTCATGCTAAATTTAGTTCTACACGAAAAAACCCCAATGGCCGATGCCACACTAGGGTAACTGGTATCCGGTAACTTCGTCGTTTGTTTCTCCTTTACCAATAAAATCAAAAAATTGTGGCGCGGATTAAACCGATTTTATTGGTAAAATGGAAAGAAACGAAAAAGTTACCAGATAAAAGTTACCCTAGTGTGGATTTGTACAATAAATTTTAATCTGATGAAACGAGTTAGCTAAATAACTCTGAACGAAAAGCTGGTAATTGCTAGAATGCTGAGCTAATATATTCTTATCGGTAAAACTAAGCCCATTTCTTGTACAAAAAAATTTCAAAATAAATTGATGCCATCTATGAACGATTGATATGAACTAATTTACATCAATTTAATACTAGCTACCCTTATTGCCTTCAGCTCTTGGCTAAAACGTTTTAATAATATTTTAAAAAAGAAACAATTGTTTTTATTTCGCAAAATTTAAAAAATTTTATTTTTTTAACTCAATCGATCTCGACTTTTTAGGGCATCCTCTGTGGCACTATTCTGGCAATTCCCCGGGAATAGAGAATTGGGGAAAGATTTTATATGTAATTTCAGTTCAAATATTTTTTTCTGGCTTACTGAAGTAAAAAACTGGTGTTAATTTTTTTCAAAACAAAATTAAATTGGGAATAATTTTCCCTACCAATTTAGGTATGGAAAAATTATTCCCAATTTTTAAAGATTTACATGGAACTTTTTTCGTCGGTACGCCGGAAAAAATATATTTGAACAGAAATTACATATAAAATCTTTCCACAATTCCCTATTCCCGGGGAATTACCAGAATAGTGCCACAGGAGTATCAATAACAGGGTTACCAGATATAATTTCTTAAAACATACAAAACCCCTCATGAAAACTAATAATTGAGATTTACTCGTGAAGCAGATGATGAATCAGAGGCAGAACATATGAATCAGAGGCAGAACCATGAACATTCAATTCAATTCTAAGTAAATTTTTCAGTAAAGTTTAGTATGGCGTTTTTGATAAAAAATTTCGCTTGATTTGAAGTACAACCAACACAATTGTGTGTATAGTTAAAGTGTTTTTCGGAAGAAATAAGTTTGAAAGGAAAACACAAATGTGTACGTTGATTCAAAACACATACAAAAATAAATTTTTGACATGGTACTTTTGCCGTACCCACATAATTGTGTTACCGGGCAGGAAAAGGGATATGACGATTTTTGTAACTTCTGCCAGTTTTCAACTAAAACTTATTACAATTTGAGATTGGTAGCTGATAGAAAATTTTCCTGCATTGACCCCGACCAGTTTGCAGTGATACACAGGTCCAAATCAACACAACGGTTATCTGGCAAGTCGGCAATGTTCCAAATTTATTTTGAATAGATAAAAAATACGTACATTTTGGCGCATATTCGTCAAATCTAGAAATCACGTATGTCTGGCAACCCTAATCACCACTGATTACTATCTAGACTTAATACAATTATTTTATAAGTTATAAAAAATAAAAAACAGGTAATAAAAAACAGATAAAAAAATAAATTATAAGAAACATGAAAATTACAAAATCGAGGGTATTACCTATGGCCAATACCAAACTAGCTTTAATGTAGATGGGCGTGTCATAAACTGCGATAGAATTAGATGAACAAAATAATGTTATAACCGAAACAGGGTGGGATCAGTGAGAGATGAAAACCGTGGTGTTAGTGAACATGTTGTTTTCAAAATATCGCTTTTCGGATCTCAAATGATTCCAGTACATTCAGTCGTGGACTTTGTTTATCTTATGAAATGTTATGCTTAACTCTAACTAAAATTGCAACTGTCGTACATGAGTTTATAAAGCCCCATCTACAGACCCTATCGCTAAGGTCTGTTCTAGGCTGGTCGTTGAAAATTAAATTTGTAATTTCAGACCTGAGAGCTTTTAATTCGATTTTTTTTATTTATTATTTTCTTTAGTCTATTCGAAAATAGATGGCATAACACCATATTCCTTCCGTACTATGGGTGACATGAATTATGGTGGTATATGTTCCATGTTCAATTAACCAATGGAGTAGTATATTTTCAATTAAAATAATCCACAACAATTTAAAAAAAAAATTTAATCACAAATTTCTCAATAATTGGCACTCGAAAAATTGGAACATATTTTTTGTACTATGAGACGTTTTTATATGTTATATTAGTCTATGGTAATATTTTATTCAAAAAATAATTAAAAATATTTTAAAGATATAAAATATTTTAGAGATAAAAATTTAAATTTGTGATCCAAAATAGAAATGTAGGCGAATTATAAAAACTATAGATTACAGAACTTCAATCAGACAACCTGGGTTACCTCCAAAAGTGCAAATTGGTTGACAATAATGGGTATATTGTGCGTTGCCAGTCCACGAATGCTAACCGTGTATTGCAATTTACTACTTCGCGGATTAGTTTTTGCAAATTTAAGATAATTTTTATGTCAGGATGCGAATTTTATGAGATTCTGTTAGAATTAGAAACTGTTTACCGATTTGTTCAGATTATATTTAAGACTATAGGCTAGTAGAAACAGACACATGTGCAATAATAGTTGATGTATTGGGTCTGGGTGTTTAAACCTACTTAAAATAGAGTTTTTCATAATTTGTCACCAACCACCAAAAGGCGGCGATGGTTTCTTTGCAAGTAAGGGATATGATAATTTTACATCTTTTAGGAGGATGTCATTCATACATACAACTACAACTAAATTTAAAAGCCTCTAATTCGTTTATTCAAAATGTACCATATTTTCTCATTTATCTACCGTCATAAAACATGGTAAGTAAATGACGAGTACTCGAAGGCTATTTTATCGCGGAAATACGCTCCGTGAGCGAAATTACAAGTAAAATGCAATTCAGAAAAAATAACTAAAAAATGGAAACGACATCTTCTTTTACTTTCATTTCAACACTAGATGAGCCATGCTCTATGATACTTTCTACAGATGAATCCACTAGGCTTTCTGTATTTTAAAAACCCCAATTTGATGTCAGAGAATTAGGGGACGCAGAAACATGGTCTTGCGAGCCTAGAAATCATTTGGAGTCCAAAATCTTACATTATCGACATTTTCTCACATTCAATAATCTGGTGCTGGACAAACCAAAATTCAGCTTAAATTAAGATATCCAATCTAAGTGAAAATGTTGCAAACTCATTCTCAACTGCACTTCATTTCTTCACAGAGCTCTTGCAAGACTAAAAATTAACCTCACTGAGTCTCTGCAAGGCCTACTACGAGTATAAGGATTTTCCAGCAAGTTCGTAGCCTGGGTCAAATATTATTTGAGTAATTGCATCCAATATAATATTGGAATAGGTGATAAAAGGTCCATTAGAATACATGAAACTTCTGGTGTACCACAAGGCTCTCATAGCCCATGGATTTTCACAATTTTCAATAATTGTACATAATACTAAAGTGATAAAGCACTCCAAAATTCTGGTGTTCGTAGATGACTTCCAAATCTACAAAGCCGTCAGTCGATGATGCCAATAAACTACAGGAAGACATTGACAAACTAACGAAATGGTGCGAGCTTAAGTCTCAAAAATCAACACTGTTACACAAGAACAGAAGAACTGCGCAACGCTAGAGCGAATTCAATGCTCGGTTTTATCAAACGTTGAACGGGTGACGATAAGTCATGAGACAATCCAAAATAAGTTTGTATGCTACTTGACCTGGAGAGACGGATGGGTTTATGTCCATGATCTACTATACCATGTAAACATACAGCGACAACCACTATATTTAACTGGTGGTAAGATGCAAAACTTTGAGATCATGACTTCCTCCAATTAGATAGACGCAGAAACGACTATGGCGATAATATGACACATCATCGTAAGTTTCAATAAAATTAACTGTTTGTTTAAATTTTGCTTAACTAAAGATAATTTTAAAAGTTGATTAAGGCAATTTCGGGCCCTCTAGTAATTATATTATTGTTACTTTTTACTTTACTTACTTTTTTTTTTGTAACACGGATTTATTTTATTTTGTATTTTCACATTAATATTTTTAAGTCAAATTTGTAGACTTATTTCAATATAAATAAATAACAATTTTAATCCGATCCCTTTCTTGCGTGAAACTATCCGAAACATAAAGGACGAAGGTGTGATTGATGTAATTTGAGCTGATTAACTAAAACAATTAATTTGATAGTTCCACAGTCCTATTAGTTTCCCACCAGTACCACTTTAAAATCTCTTGTGATCGAATTACATATATTCTCAAGCACCTCAAGTTATATTCCCCGCACACAATCACGGTATCTCTCTACTCTCACGCTCAATCCTACCTCCTCATAGTTTCACCTAAAATTATAACCGATTTTGTTTGGAAAAAAGTTTCCAATAGTGTGTGTAAATTGAAATGAAAGCAGATGGTGTAGACTAACTTCCTTTATCTTTAATAAAGTTCAATCCACGTTCAAGTCGATGATAACATTCAAACGTGCACTCATATCTGTAGTTTACATTTTCCTCTCAGAAAATTTTGATCCCAGAATAAACCTTCTAGGTCTTACAGATATGGGTTTAAACACAAACTGTTCCCAAATTTCCAAATAGTATTTAGTTCCAAGTTTCAAATACAAAACAACATATTTAAAATATTTTATGGAAAACGCCGTCATCTTGAGATACTCTATAGAGAATCGAACTGGTAAATTTTGCAGTTTTAACTTTTAATTTCAAGCATTGTAATTTAAAACTAATAACTTTAAGCATTTGCACCTTTACAAAGATTTAAAAAAAGTTTAACGACCTGAGGGCCGCTACTCGCTAGATAGACAGCGCTGCTTTGAACTGTGTGTTCACTGGATTTATTCACTGTGCCATACAAATTATTCCTGCAAAATATTTTTGTCATATGCATGATGACACAACAAGTTTAAAGCTATAATCGGCCATAATATTAAACTTTTTTAAATCCGGATTGCCGATTTAAACATCCGGCAACACATTTATTTTCTGATGAGTCAGAAACTAATAAAACAAATATCTTGTATTTCTTTCATATCATACCAGTCAAATTAAATTATCACCATATCTCGTTGGTTCTCATTACACATAAAATAATACTATATTCCCACCTTATATATAAAACTACATTTGATTGAAACCGATTTTCCATCCAGAAATAATTGAACGGTAACTACAACACTAAACACACAATACACACACACACACAGAACTTGAAACAATTATAATTTGACGAGTCGTCGTCTTCGTCGTTGCTCTCATTGTATTTTATTCATTTCCCATTTAAGATTATGTTATAAAAAAAAATATATATATTTTTTGTATGTGGTCTACCGTTTTCCTTCTTTCTACCTATATCTGCTGTTTGTACTCGTAAAATGTGTTCAATTCAGAAACACAAGAAACCGAAAATTTATAAGAAACAAATAAATCTTTCTGCCTTCTCTTTAGTAAAATAAAGTAAAATAAAATAAAATAAAAATCCATCTATTCTAATTTACAAGATCATTACAAGAAAAATTATAAGAAAATCAAAGTAAATAAAAAAAAAAAAAATCAGGTACACACGCACGTAGTAAGTCCACACATATAGTTATTATTATACAGAACTAAGATTGATTTAAAGTTTTATATCCGAGATTTTGGTGTAAAAAGTAAATAAATAAATAAAAAATTTAGAAATCGAACAAGGTGAGAAAATGACGATCAATTTAAAACATAAAAAAATTATTTTACATTTTCTAATTAATTAAAAGAATGATCGATGGACCGAAAATTTTTTTTATGTAACATGTCGTTGATCGTGTGGTAAATTGGTTTGCTTTTTTTTAACGTATCTCTTAATGTACTCGTATCTATTTAAGAGAAATTTTTTTCTAACACCAAATTGTTCAAATTAAAAAAAAAAAAAAATAATACAAACGAACATGTCGAGTGTGTAGTATGTACTTACTTTTTTTCTTTAGAAATGGCGGCGGTTCAGGATGCATACCACCACGTGGGTCCGACATTTCCATTAGCGGACTATATAATTTGCCGGGATCCATTCCCGGCGGAAACAATCCAAGCGGTGAGTCTAGGCCGAACACTGTGTGAAATAAAAAAAAGATTGAAATTAATTTGAATCGTTAAAAAATTGTTAAAAAAAAATTTAAAGCAAATATGATAATAAAAAATTGAAGAGGAGATTCCCTTCAATGGGTTTGCTTATAGTGAAACGATTTTTTTAGATGTCTGATAAAAAAAAATGTAAGGTAAACGATAAATTTTCAGTCCGGATGTATTCCAATTGTAAATACATATATGTTAATGGTTTTAGAGGGGTTTTTCAGCATTTCGAAAGTTTTAACCTACTTAGCCTAATATTCTAAGCAATTAATATTCTAGCAATTTCCAAGCACCGCCCTCTATTTGCTACATATTATATACTTAGTTGCGAGGATTTATTGTCAAAACGTTCTTGATTAGTGTTGACATTATTAGTGTGAGGGTTCAACCGATTACCAATAGAAATATTACATAATTTCCTAGAAGAGTAGAAACATTTACTTTATAGACACATTTTACAGAGAACCGTTTTAATATAAAACTGCATTATCGATATTTCGTCATAAAATCCGCATTAGAACAAGTAGGGGAATTAATTTTTAAGCAATAAAATTGTAATCATTTTACAAATCATAATCGAATTGATTATTCGATACAAATTAATTAACCTTTCTGCTGAAATGTCGGTAATGCAGATTCGCTTTCTTCTGAGCTTTCTGCTAACCGCAGTAGCATAAACAAAGCGGAATTGGTACGCTAGTAGTTTCACTTCTGGACACTAGTGCAGAACTTCTCGAAAAGCGATTAAAGTCGCGTACATGACATCGGAAATAAATAGTTCCATACTCGCTATCGAACTCAAAACCACTAAATTAGGCGAAATTTTTTATACCACGCCTACTAGCTAAAATTGTTTTAACTTTGGTGTTGTTTTAATACATTTTGTGTAATACCATGGTATTTCTTCCGAACTAACTCACGATATCATAAACCATATTTTATGTATGTATGTAGCATCATAGCCAAATATATTAAAAACTGGCGTCATGTTTAAGGTTAGTTAGGTTAGATAATTTCTAATATTCCTTAATTCATTATACTGAAGTTAGCAGAAAGTTTTGGCCAATTTATCGATATATTTTATATTAGGTAGTGATATAAAAATCTACTATTGTTAACCGAAAATTTTCATTGTAATATCTTCAGAAACATTTCATTTAAAAAAAATTTGATTATCGATAAAAATGGATTTCACTTCCAACAGAGAAATCCTCTGTCTAAAATCAGGTGGTCTAAGTTTTACTTTTCTATTAAAACTTTAACTGAAATTCATTTTCCCTCTACACTCCTAATATATGCGACGTAATTTTAACGTAATTTTAATTTCATAAGCCTTTAGGAACATTTCAGTTATAAATTAATTTGTTACAGTGAGTCGCACACTTGTGCCAGGAGTAAAATCAAACACCCATCATAGATTGTGGTATTCGTATTGTGTAAAATATTATCAAGCTATTTTTATTCTTATGCGAAATTCTTTTTAATCGATAATCCAAATTTATGTGAGTAAAAATTTTCTGAAAACTTCAGTAGGATGATATTTCTGAATATTTATAAAAGTCATATATATTTTATATGATATAAATTATGTCGATAATGCAGATTTCTTTCTGAAATTATTTCCCAACTTCGGAAGAACGAATTCAGGAATATTTGAAATTCGTTAGGGAGAAAACCAATCTGCATTGTCGCCATTTAAGCAGAAATGTGAAAATGCAACTGCATTAACGATAACACTATTGAAGAAAGACGCGGCGATGCAGAAGATTTTTTCTAAATCAATAAACGTTAAACAATTTTAAAGCCATATTTAAATCAATTCTACTGCGCAAATTCTTGGTTAGAACGGTTAGAATTCTGAAAAATCCTCAACCATGTCTAACATCTGTTATTTTTCTAAAATGGTCCAGATTATAAAACTCGAGTGGCTGGCGTTATTTCATTTATTTTCAATCGCTGAAATTCTAACACGACGCTTTTGAACCGTCTTACGTGATTTTAGACATGGTTGAGGTTTTAAAGAAATCTAACCATGTTGCCATACAAATGATGAAATCAAATTTTACAAGGATATGTTCTACTAAGGCAAAAATATAACCCGCTTACATCACAAATGAATAACATCAGTTTTGTGAGTTTTCATATACTAAACGTAGCTGAAACTCAATAGACATAACGGTCACGTACGTAAGTATTAAAATTTAAATATTATCCTCCTTAATTTAAAGTTTGTCGATAATGTATATTTACACATTTCTTCTTAATTCTATAATTTTTTAGAAGAAGGAAATCCTGTTATCGACCACAATAGGTTTTTATATTAAATACTTACAATGCGCCGATAAAGTAAATTAGGGTGGATTAACGATAATGCAGTTTTTCCTTTTTTTATCTTTTACTTCTGTACTTGCGGCGAAATCAAACGAGCGTTTTTTAATTGTACGCGGGATATACATTTGAGTTCGGGCAGAAGTAGAGAATATCCGAGTTTGCCAGAGGGTACCAACGTGTCTAAATTTTATTTTTCCCGTGAAATACCTACTTGCTTAAATTCATAAATCAGGAATATACATATTATGATGTCTAATGAACTTCAACTACGGCATGTACATGAAAATTCGTGAAGCTGGCGTTATTCGTTTCTCGTATAATCGGACTATACTTGTGGGTTCGAGCCTTAGTAGAGAATATCCCTTCATCAACTATATCTAAAATCTATTTATTTTGCAACCCGGTTACATACAAAATGTAGTTGATATTCAATAGATTTAACGCAACGTTAGCCGAAGTATTAAAATTTAAATATTGTTATATTTATTTTTTTATCCTTTTAAAATTGGTCGACAGTGCAGTTTACACATTTATTCTTAATTTTATAGTTGAATAGGTTTTCATATTAAATTTTTGCAGTGCGTCGATAAAGTAGAATTTTCGTTTTACCTTTTACTTCAGTAACAACTTTCGGCGACGGTAAATAGAGTCATTTATTTGTCTTGTAAGTGGGATGCATATTTGGGTTCGGTCAGAAGTAGAGGATATCCGAGTTTGTTAACGGCTGTCAAGGTGTTGAAAATCTTTTTTTTTCCAAGTGAAATGTCTTAAATTCGAAAATCAGGAATACGCATATGTATATTTCAGAGTTTCAACAACGTTCTGTATGTGGAAATTCGCGAAGCTGGCGTTATTCGTTTCTCATTCAATCGGGCTACATTTGTGGATTCGAGGAGAATATCCATGCAAAATTTACTCGTATGTGGAATTATGATTAGATCTCTGAAACATCTAACTATGTGTAAAATCTATTTCGCAAAATAGCTCAAAATCAAAAGTCTTACGCGACAACATCACACACAATGTAAATTTTCGGGTTCAAACCGCCTTTAAAAAAGAAATGATTTTAGGCATGGTTGAGGTTTTTAAGAAATCTAACATGCAGCCATACAAATTTTGGCATAAAATTTTTTGTAGAAAATATCGTTGTCACTCAATATCCACGTAGAAATTATTATTATTATTTAGTTTAGATACTCTTTAGATTTACAAATTAAAATTAAAATTTTGTTATAAATTATTTTGCAGTTAAAATCGATCGATAATGCAGATTTTTACATTTCTTCTTAATTTTATAATTTTTTATGGGAATGGTTAATAATTGGTTTTTATATTAAATTTTTTAATGTGTCGATAAAGTAGAATAGGCTGAATTATCGACAATGTAGTTTTTTCCTTTTTTATTTTTATGTACTTCAATGGCATCTTTCGGCTTTAACTTTAACTTTGTCTTGTAAGCGGGATATGTATTTGGAAGCACAGAATTTTCGAGGACGTCAACGCCTTACGATGTGTCTTAAATCAGTGTTTTCTCCAACCAGTGTGTTATTGAATTTTAACTACGTTATGTGAAAAACGCGAAACTGACGTTATTTTTTCTCGTGTAATCATGTTATTTTTTTTTAGAAAACCCTAACTATGGAAGATATACGGAAAGACATACATACAACACATGCCATATTAAAAACACCCCGCCGTAACTTTTTTGACTGGTTATCAGGAATCGAACCTGAGACCCTAGATTAATAGAGCAAATTCTCTTCTGACCCCGCTATGGAAGGCGGTAGAAAAGTAAGTAGGGCGATTCTGGGAATTATACAGAACATTCATGAAACACCCCAACTATGTGTCTAAAATCTCTTTATTTCGCATGTTTTAGATTTAGACGATGCATTTCTGAATGATGGCTCGACATCAAGTGGAGATAAGTGGAAATAATACTTGGGTGTTGGACTTGGGGGCTAGTAACCATATGTGTGATCGACTTGAATGTTTCGGGCACTT
Organism: Nephrotoma flavescens; assembly: GCA_932526605.1. NCBI lineage: Eukaryota > Metazoa > Arthropoda > Insecta > Diptera > Tipulidae > Nephrotoma > Nephrotoma flavescens. The sequence goes on from OW052221.1 coordinate 305,116,539, forward strand.
GGTAGAGACATCGTCACACATAAAGTTGGCAAATGTTAAAAAGATCATGGCTCGCGGCAAAAGTGATAGCTGAATGATACTCATGCGTTCAACGGTGATTCGTGGATTCGTAGATCGATTACATTTGAATAGCCAGCGCTGCGAACTACTGAAGAATGCAACGCATGGCATGAACGACTCAAACATCAGAACGTTGCACGTTTATGAACCAATGCAAATTAATTCGATTAGCGAGTCGAGGTATATATTGCTTTTAAAAGAGTTTTCACAATTTCGTTACGTATATTTTATGAAGCAAAAATCGGAGGTTGCAGCTAAGATCAAATTCGCAGTAAAGCGAATGCAGCAAGAAAACAAACACAAGGTGCGCAGTTTTCGATCACACGACGGGATAAAGTTAGTCAATGTGGATTGAAAAAGTTTGCTAGTGAGATGGGCATTGAGCATCAGCAAACTGTACCGTATACGTCAGAACAGAATGGTTGTGTCGACTACAAATACTGAATTGAACGGGGACGACTACAGTGCCCGAGAAATCACCGTTTGAATTACGGCAAGGTAAAAGGCGAAAATTGATTATTTGTGGATTTTTGGGTCAGAAGTGTTTATGTATGTTTGTGTTCGTTGGATATGATACTTATTCGAAACCGTATCGATCCGGAGTCGAAGAAAATTGAGATAGTTCGTGACGTGGTTTTTATTTTGGAAGAATCACACTAGTGCACATTAGTGACACTATTAAGAGGGCCTTATTAAATTAGAGATGAACGATGCTGTGACAACGCAGTGAGAACAGAAAGTGAATGAGAAGAACGATTCGTCTATTAAAAATCATACGTGGAACTCAATCCACCAAAAAATTAAAAGGTAATTGTTAATCGTTGGGTCTACTAACTAAAGCAAAATTAAGATGGCATCATTAATTGATTAAAGCATGATGGTAGTGCGAGGTGGAGTATGGTATCGACTGCACATTTACTTTAACCCCTATAGTTAAGTTTACTTCGATTCGAGCAATTGTGGCACTGGCGGCCTGGAGAAATATATTTTCCGTATCGTGAGGTAATCGGTAACTCAATGTATGGCCGTGACAATGCGACCAGACATTAGCTTTGGTTTTGCCAATACAAGGCGACACTTGGAGAAATCAGCGGCAGCAGGTGAAATACATAAAGGGGACAATGGAATTGGACATTTTTTTTAAGTTGCCTCAATTCTAGTCTGTGTGGTTAAAGTGACAGACTGCAGGAAATAAGGCGGTTTAAGTATACATTCATGGTTGGCAATGGAATTATAAATTGAGGCTTAGAAGACCTTTGTGAAGAATTTATATCCCCGTAAATAGAAAAAGTTGCTTATGGCAATATTATACAAGTTTATGTTGCGACATTTAATTAACAATTATAGCAATAAATCTAAATTCGGGTATAAATATTTCCGAATAAGAGATAAATAATAAATAAATATGTTATGAGTTTAATAAAAACAATAAAAAGTTCTGATAAAACGTATAAATAATCAAAAAAAAACTAAATTCTACTATTCAAAAAATATACTGACAGCGAAAATCATCAAATCAAGATTAATACTTTACAAGCATCTACAATTCTACAGTACAAATGACAGCTCTGAAAATACCATGTCGCTTCAAAAAAGTTATATTAGAAGGAGTTAAGTATAAGTATAGTTCCTTGAAATACTCTAAAAAGTTCTCAAAAATTACTTTAATAAAATCTCCCTTCTTCACCAGGCAAAAGCCGATAGTTCAACTATAAAATATATCACGTAAAATTTCTAAAAAAATAATCGGGGTTGGGTAAATAATTGATATCATTTATTTGTCCCAGAACCGAAAATTTGTCTGATGTCATATTATCTTGAAACTGCAATAATTTTAATCTCAGCTCAGAAAAATGTTTGTGTCATGATAGTTTTAGCTGTTATGACAGTAAATATTTTCGGAGCTCAGAGTATAAATGTGGAGATTTTATGGGCTGAGAGTAAAAAATGTCATGATAACAATATTTAGTGTTGCCATCGCATTTTTTTGAGGATGGAATTTGAGCTATTTTCACATACATGCTTAGAAGGGCAAAAATCAATTGCATTATCGAAAACATAGTCTTAATTCGTGGTGGCGGAGTGGACAAGCCGATTTTTTGTAAGGTAAAGCGCAATTCGAATTCGGATCATCGAAACTCCAGAATTCCAAAGGGGACCAAGTACCTAAACGTGCGGATATCATTGCATCAGAGAGAGGTATGACGATGAAACTTTCAATATGTATTATGTGGCAGCAGTTTTTTTTTGTCATTTTTAAGTCAAAGTGGGAGTATTGAAATTAGTGAATGCACGCTCTGGTGTAATTTACTTAAAATTGTGACAGGTTTGACACATTGTGCTTATGAAATTAAGCACCGTTGTTGTAGACTTGGCCGGGGCCTCAATTGTAACACCCTCTTGTTGTGTTTTGGACAGCGAACAAGAAACTCGCCGAAATAGTTTGGTACGGTCGGTTCTTTTTACATTCGGAACAGAAGCGACATTTACGAAACTATCCAATCTAGAAAATCTAATCTATTGGACTATTACGAGTATATCGTGTTCGATTTCAGATATGGCATTCACCTGTTGGCTCCAATGATTACTTCACCGTTATAACTTTGAGCAACATAACCCTAAATAGAGCTAAATGATTGCTTCTGGAGTTCGTAAACTTATAGCCCGAAAACCTATAATAAATTCTGCAATTAGAGCATAAAAGTTGACTGATGAAAGATTTTTAAATACTCGTAGATTAGGACGTATTTGATATTTTTTCTGACCCGGCGATCTTCAAACAATGAAAAAAGGCGCTCATAAATCTTTCATTCCTTTTGTGTATTACTACGTTGGCCAACGCAGGTAACCACCAAGAAGGGTAAATAAGTCTAGAACCATTTGATTTATTATGTATTACGATTACTATTTTCGAAGTTTGCGGCTGATTACTCAATCAACCCATTGATTTTTGAAATTTTTGTGATTTCGTAATCATTGTTGCAATGAATTTTACAGACAGTTAAAGTTAAAGATCTGTTCTAATGTTACTTTTCTAATGTGAACATTTTGCAAGATGATCATCTGTCTCACTATAATTTTTATATGCTTATCATTTCTGAGTATTCAAGAATTTTATAAGCTTCTGACACAGCTATGAAACTCAGCCATTTTTTTACAAAATACAATGTGATTGCGGTGCGGATGTGGAGTTGGATTGAGATTTTAGATAAATAAAATTTTTAATTTTTGGTCAAAATCTCAAGAAGTAACCAATACTTCGGAATAAAAAATAATTTTGCCACAATAAGTCGACAATTTACGGAATTTTAAAAAATATCAGAGAACCGTCTAACATTTTAAAATTCGAAATTTTCATAGCCAGAGTTCTTGATTTTAGAAGTCTTATTTATTAGCTCTCGAAACCAGCAAATAAAATATGTTGAGCTCATTCAGCTGGGGGAGGAATTTAAATAAAGTGGGGGTAGGCTGAATCAAAGTTTTATGGATGTGCGTAAATTTTAAAAATTGTTTTATTTGATTCGTTTTCTTAAGGAGTTATCTCAGATAGAAATTTATTCACAATACAGAGTCTGTTTTAGTTGTGGGGCTGGGTCAACATCGATCCAGTCATCCACTTTATTTATTTAAAATTTGGCCTAATGGAGGGAGTTGAGAGTTCATACTTTTGGTTTGTGTGATTGTTTCGAAATCGAATTTAAAATCCTAGAAACTAGAAAAAGAGGCCTCGCCAAAAATCAGCTCATTCCGTCTACAAGCTGTAGAAAGGCTTTATTCGACTTTCACTTTTTTATTAGTTTCCACGCCGTAACTAACGTTTTAGGTAATCACGATCGTTAATATAATATACGCACTGCTGTGATGAGATATCACAATATGACCTCACACCTTTCTTCATATGAAACGCGAATTTTTTGCAATCTTTCCAAAATAAACAAAACGGTAAGCCCATTTAATACGCGATATCTCGTCTTGCCGTTTTCATAGCGCATAATTTTTGAATTAAATCAGTTTTTATGAAGATTTACTTCCAATTATTGTCTTAATTTTTTTGTTCACACATAACATTATAAAATTTTTTGACTGTGCATAGTTTTTTTTTTTTTTTTTTGGGAACTATCACAACATATTCTATATGCGAGGGCACTGCAAAATTTATCTATTTTATTTCACTATTGTCTTTTATGATGGTTGTATTATTACTGTAACAAAGTGATAATAGAGACAACGCACATAAGAAAAAATTAAATTAAGAAATTTGGGTTGATTTTTACGTTTTATAACGGGAAATTTTCGTAAAGATGGTAAAATAGCATAGTTTTTGGTCCTAAACCATATACACATAATATACCCGTACACTGGTAGGTATGATATCGTAAAATGTTACGACAAATTGACATGTGTCGTCAAACAAAGGTATCAAGATAATTATGTCTAACAACATAAAGTGTGCACGGTAAACAATATAAAGCTAGTACCTGGAATTTTTAATTATTTTTGGATATTTTGTTGCTCGTAAGGCGTTTCATCTGAAAATAAGGTATACGTATGTAAATACACCCCTTTTTATGGTGTAATTTTACCTACACTACATTTCAACCATCAGAAACAATAGATGTTAGATGATTATGACTTACATATATTATTACGGTGTGTGTGTGTGCGCGCCTTAATTTACATATTAGGTGTAGACAGTAACCTAATTACAATCGTAAAAAAACTAAGAAAAGAAATTCGCACGTAAAATTTGATGTTTATGAGATATTTTCGGTGTCGTCAAACTGTCGACGGTTCTCGAAGGTTATATATTTTGTAACGGTAATTTAAGGTACATGAGTAATCAAGTAGGCGTTTTACAAAGAACATAAAATGTGTCACATTTGATAAGAATTCCAAGAAAATATGTAATAACAAAAATAATAAACTTACTGTGTGGTGGTGTTAACGTTAGTGCCGATACAGATGGCATGTGTGGAAAATTGAGCGGACTATTCGGATGATGGTGACCTAATCCGCCCCCTGGCCCGTTTCCCGGCTCATTACCATGCCCAAAAGGGTGCGATAAGCCCATACTAGCCGTCGTAAAATCCTTAAATTCCTTAAAATCTTTGAATTCCTTCGTTAGCCCGGTTAAATGTTCCATGCCATGGCCGCCATGTAATAAATTATGATGGGCGAGCTGTGGTAAATCAAGTTGATCAATGAATGGACTTTCACGATGGTCCATCGGGTCACGTCCATCATCGTGCGCTTCCAATTTTAAATTATTCACCGAATGTAGTAAATTTACCGTGTGATTATTTAAATTTAACGGTTGGCTAGACGATGATGATGATGAGGTGATTGATGATTGATTTGGTGTTGATGTTAATAGAGGTGGTGATAATTGCATATTGCCATGATTTTTATTTGAACTCGAATGATGGTGATGATGATGGTGTGATGGCGGTAGGGGCGGTTGTGGTAGGATTTGTGGTGGTGGCGGTGGTATATGATGCCCATGTAAAATGCCACTACTGCTACTATTTGGTGGTGGCGGTAATGTAGGTAAATGTGGTCGATGTAATGATGACGTTGATCGATTTAAATGCCGAATATCTTTTAATGATAACACTATTCGACTATTATTGTTAATATTGTTATTATTATTATTATTACTATTACCGCTATTATTATTATTACTACTACTATTATTGCTTGGATTGTCCCTTGAACTATTAAAATTTAGTTTTTCATTTTCACTATTAATATTACTACTAATATTACTAATATTATTATTATTTAAAGTACCACTGTTATTACTTTTCATACATAAATTTTCCGGGCCCTCAATAGAATTTTGAGACTCATCCATATCATCGTCCTCCTCGCCACCATCGATAAGTTCGTCGTCCACATCATCTTCCTCATCCATACCGTCATCGTCGTCTTCATCAACCGTATTATTATTATTGTTATCATTATCACGATCAGAATTATTATTATTATTATTGTTATTATCGTTACCGTTGTCATCAAACCCCGGATCCTCATCGGGCGCTTCAGTTTTCATGAGCTGTAAATTTTTATCAACTTTTTTTAACTTTTTTAAATTATCTGACAAGGTTTTCATAATTTTATCGGTTTTATCTAGATTTTCACTGTTGTTATTATCACTATTCATATTATCATTATTGTTATTATTACTACTACTAATATTACAATTACTAAGACTACTATTCATACTATTATTATTTGATAGTGGTGGCGGAATTGGCGTACTCGGCTTCGATGACAAATCGTGTGGCGCACATTCACCAGATCGGCGACGCGGCCTCGCCTGTTTCCGTCGCGGCATCGGTGACGTACAAATATCGGGATTCGATAAATTATTATTACAATTTATACTCGTATGGCCCACGGTCGTGTCCACAAACACTGGTAACGTGGGTAATAATAATTTTGTAACTTGACAATTATTACTACTACTAAAATTTGGTTCGAGATTTTCGTCTATTAAACTATTAAAATCGTCCGGCGATGCGGCAGGTGTTGGCGTATTACCAGCGACCGGATGATCAACTAAACCGCGCACTTGTAACGATTCACCTGCCTGTATTAATGTTTGTAAACGTTCTTGGGGCACACTGATTTCACCGCGATACATAAAATCAACAATCGCCTGGACTACCCAGCCGCGAAAATCTTTTAACACAATCACCGGATGTTTGCATGGTGTTTCGCTGAAAACACGTTGAAAAAACGGTGAACACGCTGACAGTACAACTTTATGGGCTCGTATACTAAGGTCGGCGCATACTAGGGTTACATCAACAAGAGTTTTTGTCTGTAATAGGGCATCGAATGCACGCAATATATGATTCTGATGATTATTCCATCTTAAGCTGTAGTGCTCTTGATTTGCCATAATTTGATTTTGCTGTTTGCGTTATATTTAATCGAAGGGGGTTTTAATTCCTGCGTCTATTTGAAAATGTTGTAACTATTATTTTGTCAGGTTGGTATTCAATTAATTGCCATTTTAAAAGAGTTTTTTTTTTGTAATGTTGGTGTTCTTGTTGTTCGAATTTTAATTCAGTTCCGGTTACAAATTCTGCAAGTAAATAAAAAAATAAAGTTGTAATTAATTTTTAATTGATACAGACGAAGCAAATTAAAATTAAAATTTTCTTAAGGACATACATCAAATTTGTAAGCTGAATGATTATTGGAAAAATGATCCAACTGAATTTCATGTTATTGGGGTTTTGTTTTGATTCATGACTTGCTATTAGTTAAATTATATCGTACACATATAGCGCTCATGTGACTATGTGAGACGACTACAAATATGTTGAAGATGACTTGGATTTTTTTCTGATTTTTATGTTGTTGCTGTTGTTGTAAAGGATGTATGGAATTTTTGAAATAAATTAAATCTAATTTCTACATCTAATTAAATCTACATTTTTTTCTAATCGAAATTTAATTAAGTGTTGTAATTTATTAGGCTTATGAGATTGTGGTGGTGGTTCAATTGAAATAACAAACTCTTTGCACTAAACGGAAGAAATTGCTACTGGCTCTATATTGGCCTGTTTACTCTTCACCAAATTAATCTTCTTAAAGCCTAAAGAAGTTTCATTAACACCTAACATCTTTAAAATTGTCAATTACACATTCAAATATTGGTGCTGAACAATTTTCTTTCCAGTTTCGACCTTAACTGCACATATTGTAATAGTGGCCGAAAGACGGAAGTTAGTTCATATATAAGAGCTTAAGCTGAACTTCAGCTCTAGTACTGACCAGAAAAACTTGTAATTTTTTTAGTTTTGACAAGAAGATCTCACATAATCATCTTATGAACTGACTTTTATGTGCTTAGACCAAAGTATTATGATCCGTCCATCCTTAGTTGAAATTGTCTAACTAAGATGGCCGTCTTAATATTTGGGCCAAATCAAGGACATATTTAACGCTATAACATCGACTAAGACAACTTTCGAAATTTATCCATGGTCAGGTTATCCGGCTTAACCACGCTAATGAAATAAATAGGATTTCTTTTTTAAACCATTAATAAAGCAAAATACTACAATGGTGTCCAAACACGTTCTTTTAATAACCATAGCCGGTTTGTCTACCAGAAAATTAAGTGACCAGTGTTCTTAGAATGTTTCAATAACTCACCGGACGATGTCGCGCACTTTGCAATGATTATTTGTGAAAATTCCTCAACTATTGTTTCTAGGAATGAGTCTGTTCCGTAAATGTATATTATGTGTACTTATTGCATGCTGTGGCTTTAATGTTACAAGTTGCAAATATTTTTTATTGAGAATTTTTTCTTGATGAGCTTCGGAGATGCAAGGCACGATTCGAGGATAGAGTTTACACTATTTTCTGAAAGCAATAAATTTGCCAACATGACCTCCAAAAGATGGACTTTATATGAATTAAATCTAGGTATAGCATAAACTAGGTAGTAATGTAGGAAAACTTTAAATGGTTCCAAACGTGCCGTCACCTAGGGTTAAAGCTAATGAATGTACTGTAATTATCACATTGAATGTGAATTTTTTTTTCTCTTCAGTAGCTTTAAAAAGAATGTGAAACATTCAACTTAACTAAAATCTCTTTTTTACAGAAAGACGTTTGATAAGATGCTGTATAAGATAACGGAAATTTGACAGCGGAAAATAAGATATTACGCTACTCGCCGCAAGTGGCAGAACTATCACTAAAGAGAATTCATTTTGTTATGTAATTACCAGCGGAATTTTTTTATTCATTATGTATAATTTTTTTCACTAAATAAAATATCTCAGCGGAATAAAATATTAAAAGTGATCCTTAAAATGGCAAATTGTTTGATCTCCTAAGTAAAGGAATTCGGTATATAAAATCTTGAAATTTAACAATATTCCGTCTTTCCGCCATTTCTTAACGAATTACGATGAAATTTTGATCTATCTGTCATTTTACATGATATAAAAAAATTTTAAAATGGAGGAAACTCCGCTCTTTCTTAATTAAATTTTGTAAAACTTGCATCGCATACAGGGACAAGTTGGAAAAAATTTATGGATTACAATTTTTACTATAATTTTTTGATTTTCTGCGGCGATATAGGTAAGTTATTTTCAGTTTTTGGCCAATATCTCAAAGCTTCCACTAGTAACCGATATTTCGGTTGTTTTTTTTTATAGCTTAGGTCATGCTGAGACTATCATCTTGTTCACGTGGTCCATAGTGTAGTGTATTTTGTCACCACGTGAACAGAGAAAAAACAGTACCGAAGTGTATTATCAACAAAATGCTGTAGTGTAGTGTAGTGTATTTGCAACTACGCACCACGTGAACACTTGGCGTAGTGTAGTGTACTTAGTTTTGACAGTGGTTGTTTGTTATGATTTTGAATTCAAAATCATTCAGTTTTTCGAGTTCTTTGTGTACTTAATATTTTACTTTTTCGCAAAGAAACAAGAACACGCCGACGCCAAACACAATCGTCAATATACAAATTAAAAAAAAAAACATCGAGAAATGTCAAACATTCTTAGCACAATATTTCAACAACAGGGGCGTAATGGTAGAATTACTAACCTACACCTCCAGGTGAACGGTTATATAAGTCATAACTTCACTACACTAACTACGGACCACATGAAAATATATACATATATGGAAAATTTGGGGAAAATTTATGGACTAAAATTTTCACTAGAAAATATTAAGAATTTCTCGAAACAAATTTTAAAGTGGGTTCACATTTCCAAAAATTTGTGACGAACATATTCGGCAAAAATATTTTTGCAATAAATTGTTGTGTGGAGTATTAAAGTGTCCTATACGCCAATTGTAAAATTGTTGGGAAATCAAATTTTAAACTTTAAAAGAAAATTTACTTGGTTTGCAGATACAATTTCAAGTCGATGTTAATTTATTTCTTTATTTGAATCTAATTTCGAAATTTTGCTAAGTCATAAATGGATACGGCACACCTCCCATATATTTGTAAAACTCATATATTTTTTTTAAATCGAATTCAATTTTTCCATGGATATAGGACATTACCAGTACTACGTGCATGGTAGTGGGTAGTACACCAAGGCCCCGCCTTGCGTCGCTATTCGGTTTTACACGTTGGACGCAAACTACTCAATATCTTATTTTAAACTGTTCGTTATGCGTCGAAATTAGCTAATGTCATATACAGTTAAACATAGACTGAATGTCCTTGCTTTTTTCCATTACCGCGAAAAGAAGCTTGTTTACGATTGTTCTTGGTTTTTGGTTGCCATCCACCATCAATGAACTAGTTTCATATAATTCAGATTCCTGATAGCATCTTTTATATTTAAGTGAACATAAATGGTGCTTTGCGAATAATAACTCAGTACCATTTGTTTTAAGTGGACATTGTCATAGTCCATGGCTCTTAAATGTTGCAAGTGAGATCCAGAGCTATGATATTCAATGTCACAGAAAAACAAAAACTTATACTTAGTGAAAATTATAATCCATAAATTTTCCCCAAATTTTCAATATAGTCTTAGCATGACCTAAGAAAAACAACCGAAAGTATTGGTTACTAGTGAAAGTTTTCGAGATATGGGCCAAAAACTAAAAATAACTTACCTATATCGCCGCATAAAATCAAAAGATTATAGTAAAAATTGTAGTCCATACATTTTTTCAGACTTGTCCCTGTGTACGATGCAAATTTTACAAAATTTAATTTAGAAATAGTGGCGTTCCCTCCATTTTAAAATTTATTTATATCGTGTAAAATGACAGATACAGAATGGCCAGTTTAGTCCAGCACGAACAGATCCTAGAATTTTGTCTAAAACTTACTTTAAATCGCTGATCAATCCTACTCTCTAAATTTCATCGTAATTCGTTAAGAAATGGCGGAAAAACGGAGTATTGTTAAATTTCAAGATTTCATATACCGAGTTCCTGTACTTATCAATCAATTTGTCATTTTAAGGATCACTTTTAATATTTCAGCGGAATGAGATGTTTTATTTAGTGAAAAAAGTCATACGTAATGAATAAAAAATTTCCACTGCATAACAAAATAAATTCTCTTTGGCGATAGTGCTGCCACTTGCGGCTATAATTATAAGAATACAGCATTTTGATAAGCAGACATATTATTGTAAATTATCTCTTTACATCTTTTCTTTTTAACTTGGTGAATTTAAAAATTGAATCACTTCAGAGCCAATTTTTTTTTTAAATTTTAGAATGTGAGACCAGAAACCAACGTACACTTTACAGCCATAAACCTTGTCTATCAATTTAATTTGAGCCAATCAACTATCTTCTATCCATTAATGTAGAGTATTTGCATAGAAATTGGGGATAGATTGCTTTTGGCTGGATTTGAACTCTTAGATTACTTACGTTTAATAACCATAAAACGGTGATTCAAGCCCAAGAATATTCACTCGAAAATGGAATCATCCGTTTTCAAGGAACCGATTTTTTTTGGGGTTCGAGTTCACCTTTTTATAACGCGGCTTGGAGTAAATACGAATTCAGACTACCTTAATTGTCACGAAACTGCGTTTTCTCTATGACTAGAAAAACGAAAGGCCAAAAATGCTTTGCTTAGGTTAATTTTTTATTGATCTGATTGGAAATACAATGAAATTTTTTTAAACCAGAACTTGCTTCAAAATTAAACATTATTCTGAACTTCGGTAGGTAGTTCATGTTAAGTTCATGTTAAATGCTTGGAAAATTTAAATATTTCACATTCGTAGAAATTTCGTAATATAAATTCGCTCGAATGCTCACCAATGCCACTACAATAATTTTGTTGTTGTTGTATTTTTGGATTATTTGTGCTTTATCTATATCAGTTTGGCTGTATAAGCCTGAAAGTTACAAAGTAATAAGCAAGCAAGTTCGCTCAAGCTTTACAGTCAGCCTGTACATGACATGAAAGATGGGTAAGAAACGAGATCTGCACCCAAACCAGAAGAGTAATAGAATTGTGTTTATTAATATTACCGATCGTAAACAGAGAAGGAAATTAAATTTTAACATCCTGCGTCTGGTGGAGTTAGAACCCGTCACCTCTCGGTTCAAATGGCGAAGCTTTAACCACTGTACTACTTGTTTGGTAATTTTAAAGTAAAAAAGGAAAAGTAGAAATACAAAATGACTTTAATCTCATAATCGATGATAACCTCAGTACTGAAGAAGAAATAATTTTCCGTCCGTGTTTCCTGATAAAGAGATTTAAAACGCCTTTTTTTAATAACTGGGTGCTCAGAAACTCAACTACAGGGTGTGATCTTTTTAAAATTGTCTAAACCGCACTGTAACAGGGCTCTTTGATTGAACTGAATATCTTTACATTGTGTATAGTGTCCCGCAATGTGTATCGTTTTCGTTATTTCACCGTGAACAGTTCTCAATTCTTGGAAGGACATCGGTCCACGTACGTTGATTTACAATAATCGCAAGTAAAAGCATTCTGATTGTTTAGGTGTGTAGTGTACGCGCCTATCGCGTCGGCTGCATACAAAGTTGGTTGTTCGCTGTTGCATTCCATTTGTAGTATGTTGGCAATTTAGAGTAAAGACGCGTCTTTGCAATCATAACCTCCTTTATAATGAGAAAAATGCAGGTAACGTTGTTGGTGGTGGTGACAATGCTCTTGTATGTGCATTTTCTGTTGTAATGTGCACACGCTGTCCATTTTCAAGGTGCACTGCCAAATGAACATCAATTTAAAAATGATAAAATGCACGATACTGCTTCATTAAGATTATGGTTTGGTTCATTTTGTAACGAAAACTTTGTCGGAATATTCCATCGGATTACAAAAAAATACAGTGATGCCCCAAGCACTGGTTAGCTACATCTAATTATAAGTGAAACCATTATATTAGCATGGTGATGAAGTATTTCCTAAATCTTTCTTAATAAACAAAAACATTAATTTTGTTTCGACTGTATTTGTAAAACTGCTTACATCGAATATTCATAATAAATGGAAGCTCTGTAAATATTCTGCGAATATACTGATTTATATATTTTCGTATTTGGGTTATATAACTCATTGTCTATAATTTTACAGAAACCCTTCATACTCACTTAAAATAACTGAGAAACTTCTGATTTAACTAACAGATAAACACCGTTCCATAGAAAAAACTAGCGGCCCCGGGTGTTTTAGTAAACAAAATTTGTGAAGAGGTCAATTTGCGTATCGTATGGTTTTCCGAGCATTTTTCGTAATGGTAGAAAAACCGCTACCAAATACTAAGCGCACTTTTGATTTGGTCTGGGTCAAAACTAACAAAAAGGTGTGCGTGAGTTTTTTTAGTTTTTTTTAAAGATTTTTAGGGTTTAAGAAAAATTTCCGACGATTGTGCAAACACGTGAAGTTTTTCCTAAATAATCCTATTTCGATTTTTAAGATAGTTTAGGAAAACGTTCCCGCGAATATATTGCCCGGTTTATGAATGAACAAACTATAAATAGAATAATTTTATTCATTATAAAAACACTTATTTTCTACCTATTTTACTCCAATGAAGCCTACGAGGAAGAGACAACATATTTGGGAACATGCGATTGTTTCGGCTAGTCGTAACTATCTTGATGATCGAAAGTTTATCCGATATAAACACATTTAACTACTTAATGATCACATGGCCTCATTTAAAATTTCCGGACACCCTGTTTATCTTATTAGTTTCCCCAGCTCCTTGGTTCGAATTAATTTAACTTCTGGAATTCGTACTTGCCCATTTACTATCAAAACGTAGTAGGGGACTTGTTCTTATTGCAGTGTATGTCAATTTTGAATGCTCAGCCCTAATTCTTGAATCCCCCCCAATACCGCAGAAATATTTTTATTTTTTTTATTTAATCTTTTTCAATCTGTTTTGGGGCCCGAAGCACACCCATCTTTTTCGCAGTTCGCTTTTAACCGTCCTTACCTTATGCAGTCGCCTGCCAAATCGAAATCGCAAAAATATTGTTTTGCTGAAATTAAGTTGCCATTACAGACAAATTGAAGTTTAATCTGTCAGTTTACAAATTATTAGAAAAAATCTGTTGAACATCCGTTTACTTTTACGCACAAAGAACGGATGATTCTTTTCGACCCGATGGGTTTCCTCTCAATAATCTAAAGAAAAGGGACATTTTACGGAATGATTGGCAGGTCGATCACCACCAACAAGTGTAATTTACGTGAAATACTATGAACAGTATGAAAAATGGAAATGAGTTGAAGTTGTCGCACCAAACTTTAGTAAGGTATTTTGGTAATTTTTCCACTTGTCTATTTTGTTTAAAATTTCGCGAGTTTTGGTTTTTTAGCCCAATTTCTACTATGAACTCAGCATTCTCTACAAAAGCTTAGTGTATTTCAGCATTTTTCAGCTATATCATGAGCCCCTGGGACAATCATTTACAACCAGTATTTTTCATTCCGTCAATCAAAAACTTTGAAAGAGTCATTAAGAACTCTTTTTGTCTACACCGACATGAAAATTTGCTGGAACACCTCACTAGAAAGTGACACTAATATGTTAAATTACTTCTTAAACTACTTTGATGTGCGGTGTGCTAAACATATTTTTGAACTAGACCTAAGTAAATATTAATCATTAATTCTAGTAAACACGAGGGTTCCTCACGGGACACTTTTGTAAATAACGACCATGTCGTCAGAGTATCACAAATTATTGAATTGGACTTTAGAGATCATATCGAAAAAATACAATCAATAAATTGTAGGGTTGGTTTTGTCAAACGCTGATAAATGTTAGTAAAGTTTAGCCTTCTTATCACGAATTCTACATAAAAAGAATTGAATCAATTCCACGTTTCTCCGTTTGTAAGAAGATACGCATCTGCTGGGTAGTCAAAAGTCAAAGATTTTCTTACTTTAATCTGTTTTTACTAAGCGCAGTCTTGACTCCCAGTATCCAATTTTTTGATCGAGTCGGGTATCTCATTCTGAATTATATTTACTTAAATTTATTCTTTTTAATTAATAGTTTTTAATTCAGTTTGCTTCATTTGCTTTTTAATTTTAGCTCGACATGTAATTAAAAAATAACAATACTGCTGATAGAGAGTCTGCGGATGCTTTCGGAGTGGAGTAATTGTTTGTTAAGAATCAGGCTGAAATTGCTGAAAATTGTCGACACAAATGACAATAACATAATCCTGCAATGGTTATCAAGATGGTTCCATGCGTACTTCGATTTCAATGGTTTGAATTGTATCAATCATGTAGCTTTCTATTTTGTACAAAATTGCTTTGAGACGGATTTAATTGTGAATGACAATGGCGACCTTAATTAATACCTGATATACTATATTCATAATATGGCAACTACTTTTGCTGTATGAGATTCCTATCCAGATTTTCAGCAGGAAATCAAAGTACAAGCAAAATAACAGATTTAACTAGCAACACATAACATCATCACACTACCCCTATAATAAATATATCAGGACTACCCCACCATAAGACATGAGTTGCTAATTATTTTTTAGCTCACTCTATTCTAGGACAGAGGTGATCTATGAAACATTTTGTATGCTACTAAACGAAGGGGCTTTTGAGTTCGCTGCGGATAAAAGGAATTTTTGTTCCTATATTTAATTTAGAAATTCGGGCGGAAGTGCAATTTTTCTGCGTATTTCAATAATATTTATCTCATTTTTGTTTTCATTTTAAAATTATTTCTAAGAATGAGAAGCATGCTATATATCCAAATGAGTACTTTGAAATGATGATTCATCAGAGCTAAATTCCGTATTTTTTATAAGAAATCAGCCGATAGAGAAAAGGCTAGAAATATTGATATAAATTTTAGAATGGAAGTGAAACTCAATATTCGTCTAAGCGCTATACGTGATTAGTCAGATACTTCAAACAGAAAAAATTATGTTCCGAGAAGGAAATGTCATAAAAACACACATCCTTCTTCTATTTCTTATGTATATTTTTGGAAATGGAAGAAACTCGGTTAAAATGTTTTTCTGAGAAAATTAATATGAACCAAAACATCCTATTTGATGTTGAGACTGGCTCGGCTCAGATTAATTTACAGAACGGCCGATCAACCAACTTGCTCAAAGATATGAAGCGGGTGGTTTACAGATATAAAGAATTGGAGATTTCCTTTGTCGCTTTTACTCTCGCTTTCATGATAACAACTCCTTTTTATGACCATATCTTTTAAAAGGAAGGAAGTAATTCATTTAAAATATATTGAAACCAAACCAATCATTGTGTGGTTTTGTAAAGCAGCAGTTCAATCACATCAATTTAAAGGCGTCTTAAACCGTATTAAGGCACAACAAATTCAAAAGTATATTAACCATTTTATTAACCGAGAAATTGACTTAACAATGTGTGCAACGTATGCATAGATGCCAGTGCTGGACAACTACAATGCTTTATTCGGTCCTATTTTTTTTTTCTAAAATTTTCCCACAAATTCCCGACACAAATATAATTAACAAATTCATTCAACGGTCATCCACAGCTGTGGACATAAATACACACAGATATATTTCCATGGTGTTCTTTGATTTAAATAAAAGAAGACTGTTGGTTAAAACCATCCATTAAATTTATGGAAACCCCAGTCGCACCAGGTAAATGATTTAAATGAAACTTCTACTTTGCTATATCTTAACAAGGAATGCTCTGGCACAATTGGGCGCAAAAATCAGTCACATTATCTTCCCAGTGTTTCATCCTGTATATACATTTATTTATTTAAACTCGCTGAAATGGGAATAATTGAAGGTGTCTTATTTGGTCGGCTCCCCTATGCAAGACATAATCTGCTTAGTGCGGGTTAAGCCGGCTCTGAATAAATGTCTTATAAAATAATCAAGAACCACAAAATGCCGGAAGTCCATCTAGTAGCCTAAGGCCAACTTGTGACTTTTTTTTTTACTAAATATAAGGAGCCTTTCTACACATGTATTGAACACAACACATCATGTCAACAAAAAACGACTGTCTGCCGTAATTGCATTATTTATTTAGACACAAAGACAAACTTTTAATTTTACAGTAGTAAATAAGTTAACAAAATCAATTGGGGTGGTTTGCAATAAGGTTCTATTTGAAAATAATGACATATAGTCCAAATATTAATTCTTAAGAGGCATTTATTAGTCAAAACCTGTTTTATCGACAAACATGTAAACCTCACATCTAAATATTTCGTATTTCACAGTTTTTGTTTAATAGAGCAGTTTTGTGAATAACGGCAACAATTATCCCATCCCGCACAAGTTAAAATAAAATACAAATAGGAGTCAGTAACATAAACTTTACTCCGAAATGCTGAACTGACGGGAAGCCCAAATCGTAAATTATTCCATGGAAGAAGATTTAAGCCAAGTTCGTCAAGTTGGCTTCTTCTTCTTCCTTTAGAGGTCAAAGTGATATGTATTTCTGTATTTGCTTGCTCGAAAAATTAAAACAAAATACATATTTAATTTTGCGTCCCGTAAATTATTTTGTTAGCTCGTACATAAATTCAGGGCTCCATTGGTTTGCTGATACCAGTACTCGCAAGTAGCTTCTAGACTCATAACAACACGATCAATAGTTTTGTTTTGAAAATTTTGTATGGAAATTTACTACCGTCCGCATCAGCAAGCCGATTCTGGCGCATTTTTGCCACAGACATTTTTTCCTGACGTGCTATGGTAAACACTTGGTATAAATTTGTCAAAAACAAAATTAAATTGAGAATATTTTTGCTATTCAGTCTGTGTTCCAAACGAAAAAAATACCGCATAAAAAATTAAAAAGTTAAATTTTTGACATTATATTCACCACAAAAATTTTAACTGGTTGCGGTGCAGTTAAAATTTTGAATCATTATATTCGTTTGTTTTGTTCATAACAAAATGGAAAACAACAATCCGGATTGTAAAATTTTAACTTTTTAACTAGTTGCATTTGGAACAGCAAATCGGTTAAAAAATGAGGTAAGTTAAATATTTCTTACCACAGTTAAAATATTTAACTTTTTAACCATTTGGATCACAGACTCAATTTTGATACTTAAGAAATATTTCCTAAATTATAAAAATTTGGATCAAACATGATTTCTCAGTAGGCCAGAAAATGATAATTTTAACAAAAACGCTATGGAAATATCTTTTTCAGCTAGAATCAACGAAATTTTATATGGGAAAGCTTGATCCAAATTTTGTTTTAGATCAAAAATTTTTCAAACATCAAAAAATAGAGCTTTTAATGGGCTATTAAAATTAATGGCTCACTCTGCCATTTTTCCCAATATTCACCCAATTTTCTCAAAATATAAACTATGAATGTTTCAAATTAGTTTAGCTAATGCTGTGTTACTTATTTAAATCTGTGGATTGCGCAGATTTAGAAATTTGAAATCAGATTGATCTAATCGATGTAAAATTAGTAACAGATTTCAGATTTGTTAGATCAAATAAGGTCAATTATCATCTCAAAATTGTTAAACCAATTGTTTCAAATATTTCCACACGGTGGTTCATGATTACTTAGCAATTTTATTTATTTTACAAAAATGACCGATTTCATGAAACAGCGTGCTTTCGCATTATTGCAAGGAGCAGCAATGATAATGTTTGACGATTTAGAAAAAAATGAAGAGAGTGAAGAAACCGATTGAGTTTGAGTTATACGTGAAGTTAGCTGTAAAATAGTAAGAAACAACAAAAAATTGATCAGATCGATCTGACCGGAAATAAGAAACAGCTTTTTAGTACTCAGATCAATCAGATCCATAAGAGCAGAAATAAGTAACACAGCATAAATGTCTCAGAAGGGGTTAAATGACAAAAAAAGTTCAATTATGATATACCAGGGCTGGGATGTTCTAACATCACCATTTTTTGACATTTTATCGAAGTCTACGTCTCTTTCTGCTAGAAGTAATTTGACTTCTTCTTAATTTAATGTTGTGGAAGTGGAACTGGAATATTGAAACTAAAAGTTGATTGTGTGTAAGTAAGTGTCGATTATCATAGTCGTTGTCATACAGATTGACGCAAATGGAAGAATTTTCTACGGTTGTGTATTTAATTCGAGAACACTGAAAATAGACCAATATACGGAACAATCACAAACACCGTTACTATCGAAAACCTAAACTAAAATATAATAAAATTCGTAAACACGAAAAGTTAGTTGCAAAAATAGAATATAGATGATAAATGTAAAAAAGAATCGAATTTCGTTCACTACGAAGTAATTCGCTAGTAGTACAACTACATGGTACTACTCTATATATATATATTGATAATAATCCAATGTAAATAATACAACGTCAGTCGTCGCGACCTGATGAGAAGGCTGATTTTTTCAAATCAGTAATCTCATCCGTTTGAGACTGATTGTTGTGATTCTTACACATTTTCCATCTATAAATCAAAATTCAAATGAAACTAAAAGATCATCATTTTCAAGCTAAATTAGCACATGAGACAAAGAAATCTTATAAAATTAGAGCGAGATCTGACCCAACGGTATTTTCATTTGACCTTCAACAAGTGTCTTCCAATACCAACGACAATTGTTGACCTTCAATTTGACTGTATAATATGAAGGATGATCAAGCGAGCTAGGTTTGGTATGAAACAATTGCTAAACGAGGAGCTAATGAGATTGGGTCATGCCTTTTTAAAGCAATCATGAATATGGACAGTAACATTAAGCAAGTGATATTGTATAGCGATTGTTGCCCCGGGAAAAATAAAAATTATGCATGAAAATCACATTGAAACGTTGGATCATAAATTCATGGTGTCCGGCCACAGCCGTATGGAATGTGATTCTGATCATGTACAAATTGAAAAGATGAAGACACGATATAGCGTGCCCATCAGCAATCCGCATGACTGGTTTCATTTAATTAGATTGGCCGGAACACTTATCCGTTCAAGTAGTTGAAATGAGCCAGCCTAAGTTCCTGGATTATGTCTTTTTTTTGAAACCCAAAATAAACTAAGGGATTCTAAAATATTTGGAAGGCAGAAAAAAAATGATTTGCTCCCTTTTACCTTGAGATCGTCCTCCTGTGCGAAAGACAATAAGCCAACAAATTATTAGATAAAACCAAAATTCTTTAAAAGCAATTAATTAATCCTGATATTATTTGTTTTGTAATATATCCGCCATTAATAAATATTTTTTACATTTCATAATTAAAGCAATAATCAGTTTTTGTGTCTCATGAAAAATACACAGAAAATGACTTGTTACCTTTTACCCTGAAATGAAAAAATTTGTCGATACGAATTAGTTCAGTAGGGAGAATGAGAATATTAGGGCGCATACCGAAATATAGGAAGCACAAAGAAATAATTTCATAAGGGACTACATCTCTTCTCTATTCAATGGTACCGCCAACGAAATTAAACAACTGGTTTTATACATTGGCGATTTACTTTACACGATCAACTGTTTAGAAGTAAAAATATTTATTCGGACTATTTTGTTTCGAAAATTAGTGTTCAATGAGTGACACTTAAAAATCGTTTCAAAATATATTGAAAATGATCAAAACTGCCTTAACACACAAATATACAAAAGTTACACGGCAAAATTTTGTCCGATTACTATTCACTATCGAAAATTTTTGTACGGAAATCTACTATCGGTAAAAATTGAAATTGAAAAATTTTCGATCGGCTAGCAAGTAAGTAATTTGCTTAGCCATTTTTTTCAACAATCACATAATACTCCCAAAATTAGAAGTATATATCTCAAGATATGGCGTCAGAACGACCCTTACATTTTAATTAGTTTTTGTGAAATTAGAGTCAGTTGTGGTAAAATTAAATCAAAAAAATAATTTTTTATCCCGTAAATTAATTCATGAGGGATGCTAAAATATTAGCAAAATAGAAATTATTAGCACAGAAACTATTTATTCTGAACTGTTGGTGGCGCGTCTTAATGTTCAATTTGAAATGAATATTTGATTGTCGTATTATTGGCATTTTAATTATTTGGCATTTAGGCAGTCCATTAAAAATAAGAATCCACATTGGATTTTGCACGTATGTTTGTGATTAGTGGGTTTAAGACCGAATTTAATTAAAATATTTCGCGTATACATTTTTGTTTTATATTTCAAGACACTAAAATTTTTAATAAGCAAATTTAATTTTGAATCGCAAATTCTTGAGACATAATCATTTGTCAATAACCACTTTGATAACACATAAACAATTTATTGGATAAGCTCGCCCATTATCCCGCCCCGAGTTAAAAATAAAATGAAAATGCACACACAATGTTTTCTTTAAGTTTGGGAGAAGTTCTGAAAACAGGAAACCCCACATATAATACACAAGTAAAGGTTATTGTTTTCGATATAATTTTTTGCGAAGCTTAGGTAATCATTTTATTATTACGTAAATGAGTAAATGCCGTAATAAATATTAGGTAATTATTGAATTATGTTTATCGTTCTAAGTAAAATATTTTTGGATAATCATTCCAGGCATTCGTATATACATCAACAGGTAGTTTATTAATCAGTCGCGTTGTTTGGCGACGGCCATTTCACTAATCACAATATACAAACTTCGCATTATATCAAATCACTAAACCGGTACTTCTGAATATTATAAATTATTTACACAGTAAATTTACCTTTTTTGTGTGCCGTAGAATAATTTCCAAAAACAAAAAAAAATTATTTTTGTAATCCACAGTTTTTAAAACAAATTTTTATTTTATTTTAAATCCACCAAAAAACTATTTCACTTTATATTTTTATATAAATTTTCACACGGTGCACACTTTGTATTTTCACTTAATCCGTTAATTTAATTATTTTTTTTCGTATAAATTAAATTTTTGGTTGCATATATGTATTATTATCATATGCGATATTTTTAATTAACCCGTTTCTATAATTTCACAAATCGGAATAACACTTTTTCAAATAATAAAAATTATAAATAAATAAAACAAAAAAATAAATTGCACATCCACAAAAACACAGTATTATTTTATATAATGTAATATATTCACACCAATATAATAATATATATCCTTCAAACCAACCGTTTGTTATATATTTATATTAATATTAATTAATTAACACTTTAACAGTCATGATTATAATTTTTTTTGTATATGCGGTTTATTTATCCCATTTTAAAACACAAAATATTTTCCGAAAGTCCGAACGATTATACAATTTTTTTTTTATTAATTTCACAATAATAATTAATTTTAATTATTATATTTTCTCAAATATTTTTCTTATTTTAAACAATTTCTAAGAAAAATAATAAATAAAAAATAAATCTATCATAACGCGTTGACTGTCTTAATACGACTGAGAAATAAGAATATCAAAATATAAGATTTTTTTTTTATTTTTTACAAATATGAATTAAAAAGAAATAAAATAAGACAACACAAGAAAAGAAGACAAAACAACATATACAAAAAAAAATCACATAAATAAAATTTACAAAAAAAAATGAATTGGGGAAGAGGTAAACAAAAAAAATATATTTTACTAACGTAACATACGTATATGTTGTGTATGGTCCTTTCTCTTTCGTTTAGTTTACAAAATTTTTCGTATATATGTAGATATATTATTATACACATATAAATATAAATTATCCTTTTTTTGTTTTGTTTTTGTACGAATTCCCGAACCCAACTAGGTTTTATTCCGTTCCCCGCCGGTTAAACTAAAATCTCTTTTCGGTAGATAATATATTTCGTAATAAACACAAATATTCCACATATAACATATTATAATATGTGCGAAAGAAAAGGATAAATATTTTATCTAAGACGCAAACCATATCCCTACTACTCTTTATATTTATATTCGGTTACGTACGTATACATTTATATATTGAAAATAGATCACACATATATGAGTAAAAAAACAAAACAATTTTAATTATTACCAAAATATATATAGATATTCCTATCTCGCTCATAAATAATATATATAATACGCATTTAGGGGAAATATCCTTTATACGTTTGTGCCTGGTTGTAGTGTTTAAGATTTTTTTTTTTTTTTTTTTTAAGAAAATAAATTAAAAATACTCGTCGTGTAATTAAAGGCGTATATACGCGAGTAGTAATACGGACTCACTTAATTGTCGTGTTGTAAGAAAATAAAATAAAAATCAGATACATTATCCTTTTTTTCGGGTTTTCCCACCATTTTTTTATCCTTTTAACCACGTGCAATAATTATATTCGAAGTAAAGTGAGACAACTATATATATATACATATACATATTATGTAAAAACGCGTACGTATGGATTTTTGTGTTTGATATGAATGATATAAATTTTATAAGTTTTGGATTGAAAGCAGTCACATGAACCAATATTAGTGAATATTAATTAATTAATTTTTTATTGTGTGTATGTGTATCCCTTTTTCGATATTTTAAATTGAGTGAAAATTAAACAATATCACTCATATAATTTTTTATATGGCATGATATAAACAATTTCCCATATGATAAAAGCCAGACTGGAAAAACTTATTTGAAAAGTCTCATCCGTGTTATGTTCTTTCCCTATTTATATATTTTTAAAGTTTTCCGTTGTTTTTTTTTTGCACAACATAAAAAATTTTCTCATTCCGTGATAAATAAAATGATAAAAAAAATATGTGGAAATAAATAAACATACATGCAAAAAAATAAAAATTATTTTAACTTTCTGTTTTTTCTTTTCATGCGGTAAACGGAAAATTCTCATTCCTTGCGCCTTATACAGAAGACACGAATAAAAGGATAAATTATTATTATTATTAACAAGAGATATACAGAAGATGATGTTGTAGACATAAGAAATTGAAAAAAATACGAATTTTTAGAAAATAGGTAAGGGGTTGCGGGGGGCGAAAATGCATGCCACACACTATATAAAAACCGTACCAGAATATAAGGATACAATTTTCTATGTACCAAATAAATAAACCGGAAAATATTATTCCCGTATAGTATATGCATAATTGTGATAAATGATATGGATCTTGAGATTTTTTTTCGAGTGCCAACATTTGTTAGTGTTTTTTTGGCGTTCCCTCGCCCCGTCGCTATTTGGTATAATAAACGAACCTAATTGAAATGTTTTTCTACCACTGGATTTTTTTATGTATGCAGGCAACAAACAAAAACGATTGTCATATGTTTTTGAATTAATTGCAATGTATATATTTAAATGGCATAAGGTACATTGCTAACATACATACATAGAAAAAAATATTACGGATTGGTGTGTTTTATTGTCAACATGTTGAATGTCGTGGCAGTATATGTATATGGTGGGTTTTTGAGGATTTCATACGAGATCTAATTATTTGGTACAATAGGATAATAGAAATTTTAAAGTTTAAGAATTTTAACGTTTCTTTGGAGTACAACATTAACGGATCGCCGATTGCGGTTTTCAGTAAATGCGGTAGTTAACATAATACATATTTTGGCAAAGCACTGGTTTTATAGTAAACGAGTCACTTAACCCTTTCGTTACGGAATGAGAACGAGTCACTTAACCCTTTCGTTACGGAACACATTTGAACCATATCCTTAGAATACGGCTGGTACACATTTGTACGACTAGATGTTTAAAGCAACACTACTTGCTCTAAATGACATTAACAATGTATTTACTATACCGTCTGTTCTATACGGAAAATGTGACAGTAATTTACGAGAATCGTTGCACATTTTTTACTTTTCGTGCAATTCAGTTTAGTACCAAATTCGATGGTGCCAACAAACATTTTTATAAATTAAAATCCTTTCGTGACAGATTTATAATTTCCCCTCAATCTCAATTTTTTGCTGCTATATGTTGATCTACTATCTATCTGAACATAATCACTTGAACACATTTGGGGGAAACCTCATGGTATAGGTAGGGGGTATGGTACATATTTGTACCAATCGTATTTTTATGTGGTAAACTAGTGGTTTTTATGCGTTTTCTATACTTTCAGCACTGCTAGTACAATAGTGTACCACATAAAAATACGATTGGTACAAATATGTACCATATACCGCCCTACCTATACCAAACATAGTTCCCCCCAAATGTGTTTAAATGATTATGTTCAGATAGATAGTAGACCAACATATAGCAGCAAAAAATTGAGATTGAGTATCATTAAATTTTTATTTCGGTTTTTATTAACAAAAATTTATTTAAAAAATATCAATGTAAGCTGATCCTTATGAGAAAGAACAAAAGCTTACGACATAAAAATAGCGGAATCTTACAGCTCTTATATCTAGGTGGCTCTGAAAAGAGCCGCAAGATTCCGACATTTTTATCGTAAGCTTTAAATATAGGCGAAGCTTTCGTTCTTTCAACATATTAATTGGTTCCTTAAATAACATAGTTACGAAATCAATATATTTGGTAACATATTCGTGTGAAAATTTTCATTATAAATTTTAATATGATTGATGAATTTACACCCCGCTGTAGTGTCGTTTTAAGTGACTCGTTTACTTTAAAACCAGTGCTTGACCGAAATATGTATTATATTAACTTCCATATTTACTTCAAACCTCAATAAACGTTTTTATGTTTTTGCAAGGCCCCTACAAATACAACACGTCTCAAAACTAAAATTTTAATTGTTTCTGCCGCCTCAAGTCACTTATTGGTGTAGGTTTTACGTTAGGTGTTAAAAAGATAATAATTTTTGAGATTGAGAAAAACTCCTGTGTTAGTTCGTGTTTTTTGTCTAATTTTCTTAAAAAAAGGTTGTGGTTTATTGATTGCAATTAAAATTCATCGTTTTATTCCCAAATTCATATTGATGAGACCAACATTCATTTATAAAACGGAACTGTTTAATTGAACTTTTAAACAATTTGAGGAAAATTAATTTACGTACCTTTTACTAACCCTCACAACTAAACATTAAGTTCTTGAAAAGTTCATTAAGCTCATTAAATCCTATAGAAAACATTAAAATTGTGCATCTCTTTAATTTATTTTTATTAATTAAATATTAAATAATAATGGCTGATTTTGACATATGTGTTTTTTGAATATGTTCTTAATCGTATAAAATAAAAATTTTAATTACGCAACTAAATTTTCATTCACAAATATTAATTCAAAAATTGGTTATTTTACATTCTTTTTTATGGAAATATTGAAAAAGTTTCCCCTCTAAATAAAATACACATTTGAATATTACGGCTGTTTAAATCGTAGATGGCTCTGGTTTTACCTGTAGAGCTCTCCTTAACCCTCGTCAGGCGGCATAGGTACAATTGTACCTTTCCTGTTTTTAAGTACTAATAAGTCTTCTTGTAGAAGCCCAAGAGAGTTAAAGATTTGTGAGATCTCTACATTTTAATAATGTGGAAATTCCAAATAATGTATTATGTATTCACAAAAATTATGACTACAATGACGATTTTCATATAAAATATATGAAAGTACAATTGCACGTCTGCCGCCTTTTAGCGTAGTAAAATTATGCCGCCGGACGAGGGTTAAAGTAGAACAACCATATCTACAATACAGAACTTTTTAGGGGTAGAATCAATTTTACCGGTTTTATTCTATTGTTTTAAAGAACCTTTGAAATGTGTTAGGGTGCCACAAAACTAACTAGCGAATTTGAATTATTACGACTTGCTATAGTTTGTTGCGAAACAATGGGCGGTTTTAGGTCCGTCAACTGTTGGCATCCTGATTAGTAAAATCAACGCCAATAATTTTATTCAACATGTTGCCAACTGTTTGGTGTTCTGATAATATCTAACTGTTATTGCTTTCCAGTACAAATTTCAATAATGTGTAAGATTGTCATGTGCTATTCATGATCCGTTCCACGCTTTTCGCAAACGTCTATTAGCCTATAGTTTCAGAACCTTACATTAATTCTGTAGTTCTGGTCAATATATATTCGTTTGCTTACAATCCTAGTAACGTCGCGTTAATACTGCTTTCGAAAACAAGATTTCAATTTCGTTCTGATACATTCGTCGCTTAGGTACCCAAGTTCCAATAATTTATTACGTATTTATCATTCATATGTCCTCGAAACTGGAAGCTGAACTTTATTCCGTAAGAATAATTCTTCCTTATTATACTGGGTGATTTTTTAAGCTGCAACTTTCTACCTTTCTTTCTTTCTTCTTTGAACTAAAATGTCCCTTATCAAAATTTAATTCTGAGCAGCATATATTAGTCCTAAAATTCGTACCCCTTCTCCCCTTCTTATAGGTGGGGCGGAGGTCACTTTGAAATTTAAATAGAACCCCAATTTCTTATTGCAGATTCGTATTCTACGGCTTAAAGTATATAGGATTTCTTTAAAACATTTTTTTAAATTCCCTCTAGTAGTCTCTTACTGCGAATCTATGCATACGATTCTGCTATACGTTTTAATTAAATTAACACGTTTTCAACAAATTGTATTTCTTAAATTTTTAATTACTGAAAAATGACTTGTCAAGAAACTACTATATTATCGTAACCCAGGAACATGCGATTAAATCTGAAGTTTATTCGAGCTAGATTCAATCACAAAGAAATCACTATAGTGGTTTATCTGTGGTTCAATTGTAGTTAAACCGTCACGTTTTAGTAATACGATTTTAATATAATTTTGATACTAAACCGAATTAAAACCGTTACGAAATATTGCACGAATTAAGTGTCCTGAATTCAAACCCCTAAATCGATTCTCGTACTGCAGGTAGATTCTGGCTTTCCTATACGTTAAAGGTATTAAGAAAAACATTTCCATAGTATTTTCGTCGCAAAAATTTTTTTCCTGGCACACTATGTTAAACAGTTGGTGTAAATTATTTCAAAAACAAAATTAAATTGGGAATATTTTTGCTGTCCAATTTCGATACGGAAAAAATATTTCATAAATTATAAAAATTTTCATCAAACATGATTTCTCAGTAGGCCAGAAAATGATATAAACATGGTTTGACAAAAACGCTATGTAAATATTTTTTCTAATTCCTTTTTCCTATGGGAAAGTCAGAATCGACCTGTAGAAGACCCTAACAAAGATTAACAATAATGTGAATTTTAATATTATTATACACCTCGACAAAGAGGTGGGAAGAGTTCCTCACAGAACAGTAGATCAGAACTGTCGGAGTTGTAATTAACGGCATTCGGATACAGTTTATGTTACTTATGTGAGATTCTTTCCTATTTTTGAATGTATCACTCCATTATTAGGTATATTTCCGTTCCTTCTTGTATCTAAAGCAGTTAATCTTGGAATAGATTTATTAGTATCCAAATTAACAAGTCGATGATTTTAATTTAACGTATGTTGTCATCTAAATTAACGCAATTGAAATGAGAATCCGCATCAATAAATGTAATTAAAGAGACAAAATCGCCCAAATTAATAAGTTAGTATCATTTTCGACGGACATCCAGTTATCGAGGCATTTTCGTAGGAAGACAGATGCTCTTGAACCCGTGCCGCAAGTATTTTATCCCACCAAATACTTCCGTCCGCAGTGATTTGGCCTTGCAGTCGATGTCGATGGTTGACCTGGATCAATCCAAGACATTTTGCGCTTTGGATTATCAAAATATATCCATTATTTTCATTGGCAGGCACAATTTGATGGAAAAATGATTTCCTTTTGTATCCGGTGGGCAACATTTCGCAAGTGATTTTTCGTGACTTTTCTATTTTTCTGTTGCCTTTCATTTAGTTTATGTGGAACCAATTTTCCCAGCATTTGGATCTTTCCCATGGCTTTTAAATGTATGGAAACAGGGTCGCGAGACACATTCAATTGATCCGCGAGTTGTTTTTGCGTTTGATCGTCATCCTCATCCAACATTGCTTGCAACTCACTGTCTTCAAAGTTTTTTGGTGGTCTTCCACATTCTTCTTTTCTCACGTCAAAATCACCACTTTTGAATTTATTAAACCACTCATAGCATTGTGATTTATCATCACAGTTTCAGTCCTAAAAATATATTTCTGGAATGGTCATCCATAAGCGGTCCTAATAAAATGATTGGCTGAACTGTCAAGGAACCCTAACGAAATGACGTTTTCATTAGATTTGTTGTGGTGTTAATTGGTGCCAATGCTAGTATGATCTCAAGAATTATTGGCACCAAGATGAGCATTAAAATCGCCTAACAGGAGCAAATATCTGAGTCCATATTGGTCTCCTGAATACAAATGCCAATATTATTTTTACATAAAATGAAATAAATTTTAACGCGCTTTTATTTACTAGGTATCGAAGAAGGTGTATGTTGAGGTATCCGTATCATCAATTCCATCATGAATGGTTCGTTCTGTATCGAGCGGGAGAACGTAGTTTATAAATAGTGCTGAATGATGAGATTCTTTTAGTTGTAGATGTAGTTGATGAAGAACAGCATTAAAAAAATAATTACCATCTCCTGGTATCTTAAACCTCTATGGTTTTCGTGAAAATAATCTTAAGGTTAATAATAAATGCAAATTAATTTTTATTTTACTTACTATACAGTGTGGCGATATTTTATTACAACTTTTAAAAATAATTAATTACCTTTATTTAAATTCGCACTATATTTTATATTAATTTATTAGCAATATTTTTAAATAATCGCTTAAACTATTAAGATTCGCTTCTTAGAATACTCATTCTAGGATGAGTAATTATTGAGTAAAAAGAAATATGAGTAATAGACTATCTAGTGTTACCAGCATTAAATTGATATAATTAAAGAAAGTGAATGAAGCGATATCTATGTGAGCATTTATTATTTTTAGTTACGTAAACACTAGATAGATGGCATTTATAACAAGTAATAAATTTTTTAGTACTGTATATTTGTAGATTTTAATTTTACTATGAATTAGTTTGATTTTGATCTTTTTTAGATTTTTTTTAAAAATATTAATGATGTTTAAATAATAGTTGATTATTGTCAATAATTTATATAGTTAATCAACAGAAATACAATTCATTTTCAGATTTGCTAGCAATAAATATTTTTACGGTAATCTCTATTTATCAGGTGCAAGTGTGCAACGGTGTTATATATGATAATGATTTTACGGAATACTCAAGTAACGACTGTAAAGAAGGCCAACTGTGAGAAATCTTTATAATAAAGTTGTGTTTTAGGTTCAAATGTTAAGTAATTATAATTAAAATTCTGTAAATTTCAGTACCATAAGCATGAGTTTTATAATGTTTAGGAAGAGGAGAAGTATTAATTTAGAATTAGTTTCAGCAAATCTCCAGATGGATGTGAAATAGTAATATTTTTCTTAGGTGCTGACCGCTACGTGTCTGTAATAGGGTTGTCCCGTACTAAACAATACATTTCCTACCCTTCCCTCTTCTTATGTGCAAACAGGCTGTAGGACCGGCGTTACCCAGCACTTGATCCTACAATCCAATCCCTAAAAAAATATTCTGAAATGAAACTTTTCCACGTCATCATTTATGTTGATTGGAGTCAAATTATAATCCACATATTCCCACACAATTATAATGCTTGATAGTATTTTGCAATTAAAACAATTATTTGTTAATTTTAATTTTAAAACTTAATTTTTTTTATTAACTTTATGAAAAAAGCATTTTTAAAAATATTTGTAGTTGGTTGGTGATGTTCTGGTGCGTGCGTTTCCAGACACATCAAAACTAGAAGAGGCAGAATTGTCTAATTTTTGTTTTTAAGGCATAATATATTTTTAAATTATTTGACTACCGTTGGTGCCAACTTTTATGTAGTACATGATGTACCATCGTTTTCCTTATAAGGATATGATTTAGAAGTGTAAATTTGTTTTTTAATTTTGTTTTGTATTTCTTGTATTCCACTTTTTATTTCGATTCAGTAAAACAATTTCAGTGGTAAATTATTCAAAAAGAAATACCAAACATTTTGAACGTTTAACGAAAAACAATTTAAAATTTCTACATTTTAAAGATTTTCAGTTTTTTTTTAGACAAATATTATTTACTATGGCATTCACAATGGTTGCGACTTTTCGAGCCAGCAAAAAAAGAGATCAATTACTCATAATATACTATCACAAAAAGTAGAAAATTACAAGTAAGTACAGTAATTTTCTACTATTTGTGGTAGTATATAATAGTAATTGGCCTCTTTTTTTGCTGGCTCGAAAAGTCGCAAACATTGTGAATGTCATAGTAAATAATATTTGTCTATAAAAAAGCCGAAAAACTTTAAAATTAATAATACAGACGAATTTCTTAAAATGATTACAATACAAAATTCTGTTGTTCAAATAACAAAAAAAAAAATGTTTCTATTCTGCATTCTTAAGATGTACATGGGGTAATTTGTGCGATATATTATTTAACTTGGGATCAGTACGCCAGCCTGCATTTCAAAATCCTGAATTTGCAAAATTTTGATTTTTTAAATTCCCTTTACATAAAAATATTTTTTATCTTCATATTTATTACGAACCGGGCCATTTCTCGACCGAATTTGGCCAAATTTGAATTATGGGACGTGATGTTAAAACGGATTTTTGAATTTTTTTTAGAATTTGGCAAGCATAGCATAGCATTCTACATATGGTATGTAGAATTGGATTGAGATTTTAACGTGCATTTTAGATAAAGTTCTGGAATTCAACCATTCTTTACGGAACTTGACCATTTCTTAACCATTTATGTATCTAACTATCAAATTTTTGTTATTTAGAAATGGAATTGGATTATGAAACTAATTTTAGGTGAAGTCCTAGAATTCGGTTAGGCTGAATGGAACTTGGACATTTTTTTTACAAATATGGTCAAATTCGACTTAAAGAATTTTTTTAGGAATCAAGCATAAATTTTGAATGATTTTGGCCATGTTGAAACGTCCTTAAAAACAACCTTCTTTTTCTGGGCGACAAATGGAAATATATTTCATTAAAATAAATTCGGTACACATGCAAATAACAATTTTGCTGTAACTTAGCTTTAAGAGCGCTCTTAGAGCTACTTTATCGAGCTGCCATTAATTTTAGCTCTGGAAACGCTCTAAGAACTATTACAAACTTTATATAAAGTGAAAAGTAGCGGTTTTAGAGCAAAACTTTTTATTTTATAAGCATGGATTTGACAGTTTTAATGAAGTACTGATCTATATAGTACTTAAATAAGTTCATCTGCAATTTTTAATATAGAGCACATTTTAACAATTTTTGACAATACACTTCATTTAAATTAAAAGTTTGTAATTTTTTTTATCAAATGTTGCACTACCACGCACTATAGTGTACTACATAAGTATATGTAGTATACTACATAAATCACTAAATATTTTTATTATTTCAATGTATTTTAATTAATAATTTTTTAAGCACAAGATTAAGTCGTCACCATAGGTTATCACTGCGCACATAAATAGACAGCTAATTTAGGGTTTTTCGTTTTGAAATATGAGTAAGCCATATGCTTTTTTATATAACCATCCTTCACCGACGTGCCTCAAATGAAATAGCAAATATTATATGCTTCTTTACATGGGGGGAAAAAAATTTCTACTCTGTAGTGTAGTATAACTCTATTTCTAAAAGAGTTTAAACTATATAAGAAAGCTCTATATAAGGATATTGTGATTTTATTTGTTACCTATGAGCGCTAAAGTAGTGTAAAATTATGTTATATTTAAGCATATATCTAAAGAAGCTAAATTCTAAATCTAAATATAGCTTTAATACATGATAAAATTTGGATAATAGAAAAATTTTATTCTAAAATACAACGAGCTCTATAAAACAAGCTAGATAATCTCTAATTGTGGTTATAGAGCTTCCTAATAAAGTTATGTGCTCGATAAGCAAATAGAGCTAACATCATAACGAAACAATAAGTTAAAGCAGCAGAAATATTGTGTAAAACTGAAAGCTGTAAATATTTACCTTCTGGAACTTCTGGTACTTGGCTCATATTATCTGTTTTAGAACTGAAATAGAGCTCAACGCTGCTGATAGCTGTAACAAATGTTACTTGGGAGATTTCCTTCAAATTTAGCAATGATCACCTAATTAATGGATGAAGTCCATCCGAATAGTCAATCTGCCTTGACTGTATAGATTCTGATTTTTGAAGAAATAATGTTTTTTTTTTATCAAAACTTGTAAATTTTCCAGGGTTCTAAAATTCGCTCTATAAAATATATTATTCTTTCTTTACTGATCGAACAAATATTTTTAGTACTGGTCGTCTCGAATAGTGAATAGAAAGCAAAATTTTACTGATTATATTCATCTTGCATAGAATAAAAAACAAAAAAATTTATTCTCTATTCTCACTGTAATGGGATATTCTATACAAAAAAAAAAATAGGATAGTAAAATCAATTGCCACATGGAAAAAATTTTGCTCTAAAATACAAATATATAAAGTACTCGCCAACTATTCGTTTAGCGAGCAGACAGTAGAAAAATATAATTTCTCATTTATTCAAAACACCGATCTCTTTGTTTTTTTTTCATTATTCGCCCACTATTCGTTGAAAACTGAATATTATTCTTAATCTTTTATTTTACTATTCACGAATCACGATCGAAAAAGTGGGGAAATAACTAAAAAATCATCAATTGAGAGAATATAAATGGAATAGAAACAAAGTGAAAGTATTTTTGAACGCTGAAATTTTCTGTTGTATAACGATCCAAAATACTTGAGCAAGTCTAAAAAAAATCTGAGTTTGATAATCTCTGGTTCCGGCTGGCTTTATATGGTTCTGGCTGGTAAAATATTGGTTCCTGCTGAAAGTTCTGATAGAGTATGAATCCATTGTACTCTTTGCTTGAATTTATGTTACTAAAAATGTTACTAAAAATTTATCGTCCGATATCCGTTTACTGAGAGCATCGTGCTCTCGTAACAATTTTATCAGCACATTTGTACTTTCAACTGAGCAGGATCAGAATCAAGCGCTTTTAAAGTGAGTGGTTGCGTAAGGTATCCGTTGAGGGTCTAGAATTTTATTGTCTCCCACTTAATGTATATAAGTCCGAGTCCACTTTCAATTCTTACTGTTCTCGCGTATTCAATGGAGTGAGTTCAAAAATTATTAGCGTACACTAGTAGCTGGCGTAATTTTGATCTCAGGCATTCATCGCTATCCTGTACCATTTTTTGTGTAGGCTTTAATCCCCTTATTATAATAAAATAAAAGCAAATAAAAGGATCATCACAGAAATTTGCGTTCCTTTATTGTTGTGCACAATATATTTTTTTAGAACAGCAATATTCCACTCCAGTTGATATTCATTTTCTTTTAGTTAACTGATATTTACATTTGAGCAGAAAGATTCATCAGCTGATACTAAATCATTCATTAAATGTTGCCTTGTTTGAAAAACTTTTTTTTCAAAATTTTTTTAACTGTGCACAAAGTTTTACTTTTTGGCCAGGATGTCACTTCGACTTTATTCGAAATTGTACTAAAATAATTGAAGCATGAACCAAGAAATTATAAAATTTGACTGCTTCTAAACAAAAAAATAATTTTCAACATTGTTTACACTCTCTACACCGTTGACACCATTTTTTTACATTGTATACATACATTGTCTACACAATGCAGAATATTAATTAACTACTCTGCGTAGACAATACGGCACAACACTGCTTCATACTTAAGTGTTTTGACTGAAATCGGTCCAGCAGATCATGCATTTTTTTGTAATTGCATAGATAGTCAACTTTCAGGCGAATGTATGTATATTGCAACATTTGTACGAGTGCTGAATATTTAAATTTCCAAAGAATTACAAACCGTGAGTTTTAAATATGTAGTTTATAGGTGTTCAGCATCAAATTCGGTGAAATTGTGGGATTGTGTAGATCCAAAGGAGTTTAGTTGGCCAATTATAATATTTTCCAATGGATCTTTAGGTAAATTCCAAAGTCAATCTATATATTTTACAGGTATTCAACTTTAATTTCAGTAATATTGCTGAACTGCTTGGGCAGCTACATGAACCTCTAATGAGTCTGACAGGGTATTTCATGAGCTTAAAAATATTATTTTTGAATGATCTTTAGTACATCCCAAAGGCATTCTAAGTATTATCCAGACATTTAGCAACAGCTTCAGTGAAATTATGCAACTGCACAGACAAAAGATTGTCCAGGGATTGACAGGGTATTCAACGAGATTAAAAATATGATTTGTTAATGGGCCTTGGGTAAATTCCAAAATCGTTTATTTAGTTTTAACAACTTTGATGAAAATTGGTACAGTGGTGTTATTCGTTTAGGGAGTTATGAATCTTCGATTTGGAATTTCTCTGCTCGTTTGTATCTAAGACCCATTCAAAAATTAAATATTATATTATGATGGAACACCCCATCGGCACTACTTTGGGTCTAAGTAGTTTGGTAATATCACCGAATTTGATGTTAGATGCTTGCCAATTGTCAACATTTGCTTATCGATGTCTCTTCATTCCTTTTCCTTTTACTTATCTAAAGCTAGCAGGACCCACCCAGCAAAATACAAGCTAATAATAGGTTAATTAAACGCCCTATTAAAAATTTTGGACTCCATCCCTTCCAACTAAAACGATAAGTTCTGTTAGCTTTAAAAATAATTTGGGGAATTTTTTTCAAAAAATGGTTTAGAACCAATTAAAACAATTCGTTTTTGATAAGACTTTTCTATCTCAAAGCTGCAGAACCCAAATCGAAAATCGGACCAAAACCGAAATTACAACGCAAAGCAAGATCTATTAAGTGCCGTCCAAGATTTATTTCATTTAATTTAAAGTAAGTGTGGAGGATACTAAAAAATATTGACCAATTTTGACCAAATAGTGACCAATAAGACCGAAGTTATATTTTTACAAAATTCGCTTGACCGGGTGCCAGCTTTGTGGAGGTATGTATTTCAAATGTTCGCGCCTGTCTTTGCGCGCCGTCTTTGCAATCGCAAAAACTACGACGCTACTGTGCTAGAATATCCACTTCATTTCATCCGTATATATGTATTGTAAGTAGTACCTAACATATATTCAAATTGACTCAAATACTCTATTATAAATTTTAGTTATGTACATAAATTCTAGCCATGGAAATAAAAAATCTAAATAAAAAGTAAAAAACTCAAAACAACCTCCCCGTAGCTACTCATCCCGAACATCATCTGATGCACCCCGCAACATCCACACATACACATTTGATTAAAAGTACTTGCCTCATAACTTTGCTTTAAAAGAAAGCAGAAGCACATAGAGGAAAAAAAATGTACATACAACATTTTTTATTTCTTGCTATTTTGCCTCCCTTACATGTAAATTATATTTTTTTTTTGTTTTTAGACCACTCACACCCGAACCCCGAAAACTACCCTCATATATTTGAATCATAATTTCTTTTTTGTAAGTATTTTAAATTCGGTACGCGATATATGTTATATGGGAGGCAAATTAATTTAGAGATGAGAAAAAAATTCAAGTCATTCATTTCACTCTACACAGATATGTATACATCATCATCATCATCATAAGCATCTTCATCATCATTGTCGAGAAAATATTTTTGTTATTTTCTATTATCATCTGGAGAAGCAGCTACAGCAGCAGCAGGAAAAGTTCGGATTTTCTTTTATGCTTCCAAAACAAAACGTTGAACATACAAGAAAAAAAATTACGCATGAGGAATACAATCATACGTTACATTTGTGTCAATTTCATTAAACATACAAAAAATAAAAATACAGACTTATTCGGAAGGGTGTCAATTATGTGGGATGTATAGCAACCTCTTGCTCGGTCTCCCACCGTCTAGATATTATATTTTTGATACACATAGTAAACTAACGTACAAGGAAATACAAAATACAGTGGATTACATAAAATGTAAACAATTCGCTATTCCACATACCTAACCCGTTGTTAATTGTGTGTCTGTGCAAGTGCTGTATGCAAACGAGGTGTTCTGACCACAAAATTTTATGTTTTCACTTCGTTACGTTTATAGATAGTTTTTTTTTTCAAAACGCGTTCAACACATGTAGCTATGCATTAACATAGAAATTCAGTGTTTCTTCCGCTTTTTATCACATCGTACTTTACTTCATATATAGACTTTCATTCATTATATTATGCGAGATAAATTTTTTTTTTTTTAAAACTTAAGTCAACTTTAGAGAACAATTCTGAGAAAAAAAACCGAAAAAATAAAAATAAAAAATCTACGACGTCGAGTAACATATTTTTTAATTGGAATATAATTAAAATGTATTTGGTTTTAATGAATTTCAAATGTAAACATAATTTTTTTTTTTTTACATTTGGATGAATCTTTACGGTTAGCAGCGATGGAATAAATACATAACTGTTGTTGTGCAGTAATTTTTTTTATCGCGCGCGCGAATATGGAAAATAATGCAGCTGGAGGCACCGCAATGAGTATGTACGTACGTAAGTAAATCCGTATAAGGTAATTTTGGGTGGGTGTACTGTGGTAATTCAAATGAGAATGTGGTGAAATTGGGGTGTCTATATTTTATGTAAATCAATGGAAACTGAAAATAGCACGATAAACTAGCAAAAAATCTGCATTTTCAATTTTCGTACCTAATTCTGTCGAATATGCCACTTTATCAGAAGAACTACACTTATTTTTAACAGTTTACAAAAATTAAAGTTTATTATCAAAAATCCTTATTTCTTACAAATTTATTTTAGAATCCTTATGTTCTTAATAGATTTTTCGCAGATACTATAAAATATTTGTGAAAACGTCAAAAAGCGAAAAAGCTCCAAAGGAAGCTGCCATTTCCGCCAAAGTTTACACGGACTTCACAATTTATGTAAAAAATTGAGTATGGTTTTTTATCCAAATCAATCAATCCGTCGGCTGACCACGTAGAAATGGCCTAAAATTTTCATGATTACTATACTCACTTTCACTTTGCAACCGAAAGAAATAATTGCGCTACACTTGGTTAAGCAAAGGCTTAGTTCTATTAAACTATATTTTCATAGCACCAACCGAGTTTCATATACTATTCGTTTGAGAAAGGTTTTCCTTCCATCCAATGGAGTTCCATCCACTTCGATTGAGAAATGACATTTCTATTTTGAAACAAGCCGCAAGATAGCGGATAAACCGGATCACCTCTAAACAAAATTTTGAAAATCCATGGTAGATTCATAGCAGTTGTTTCCTGACATTCGAACAAATCCTCTCCTAATTTTTTTCAAAACCGTTCTAGCAGTTTTTTTAAATAAGATCGAGGGTCCCATTTGAGATTTTAAACAAATGTCCATGAAATGATCATGAACCCATTGCAATCGATTCTTAGCACTCGAAACGCCCTTTTATACAAACCGTTCGACCAAAAAACACCTAAATGAATTTCCCAAAATTTAAACTTATTGAAATTGGTTCATGACGTTAGAAAATCCTTATCAATGCAATTTTTATCTAAATTGTTCGAAATTTTCTCGAAATTAGCATTCATTTAAATTGATTCCTCGCATTTGATTCCTTGGTGTTGCCTTGACCGATCAAAATCATACGAGACGAAAAAATAGTTAATTAAAAAAGTCCAAGCCCCGGCCCACCTGACGACATCAATCTCGTTTGAGGTGGAAGGAAATCTGAAAAATGGACCAAGTTGAAAACGTTAAATAGATAACAAATGCTACAAATCAATATTGTTACTTACAACAATAAACACTTTTCACAAAAACGCGACTAGTACAACCTACAATGTCACCGTATCGCAAAACAAACAACATGGCGCAAAATTCCGCAATATGATGGAACATAACGCCAGACATCAAATTAAAGGAAAACACATAATCATGCAATATGGTGCAAAATGCAACACTCTATATGTAATATGACGAAACATAGTGGAACATCACACAACATCCCAACAAATAAAATGTTAAAAAAGGCCCCGAGCAAACATGATGTAAAATAGTGGAATATCCCACAACATCTTTCAAAAATATACAACATTAAGCATAGTAGTACAACATCACGCAATATGGTGCAATATGATGTAAAAACATCATCCAACATAGTGCAGTATAATGCAACACTGTGCTACATTACGCAACATAGTGCTCATCCGGAGGACTCCTAAATGAATTATCCCAGAAATCAGAACTACCTGTAATCCTGTTTCTTTGCATTAGAAAACCCCGGTCCTTCAAATTTTATCAAAATCGTTGTCGCAATCAATTGATCGAGCTGAAAACAGTGAACCAGGAATTTTCCCGAAATAAGGACCGACTGAAAACGATTTTTGGCATTTTAAATATTGCCTTCATCAAATTTTATAAACATCGTGTAAACCGAAAAAATTAAATATTGGAACCTGCCTTCAACTGTGGCTTTATTTAAAATTGTTCAAAAAATAATTCAGTAAATGTTTAATAAAAGTTGGGTTAGTAACGGGTTGCATAGCCATTCCTTTGAATCACTTCTTCCAACCGACGATTCTATAAATAAATTTGTACTTGAAACGTGATGGATTCTAATTTTTTGTTCCAAAATATATCACATTTGTTCGAGTACATTTAGGCCAGGTGATTGCACCGTTGTTTTGATGTGCGAGTTATGGTTCGGGTCGTTGTATTGGTAAACCTTAAAAGTGTCTTTAATTTGGTGGTACCCAGATGCAAATTTCCTTTTAGGATTGCTAAGTAGGATTCTTTATTCATCATATTTTCCAAAAACACAATATTTCCTACATCGTTATACGACATTCGAGTAAATCCCCACACAACAATATTTTTCCTATTCAGTTCCATATTGGGTTTCGCCGTACTTTTGATTTGCCGTTTGAACCAAAAATTTCATTTTGCACTTGCCCGCATATTTGACTTCTTTCCAGAAATCCTCCATCGCAAAACTTAAACGCTTTTGTCGGTTTACTTCGCTGATAACAGGCTTCCGCCTAGCTGTATGGCCATGATAGTTATTTTTACGAGGTAAGTTTTAAACCGTTCCGGAAGTTACTACTTTTCCACTGTTCCAATAGTGGAACATTTTCAACGTTTTTGTTAGTTTCGGGCTACTTTACATATACTCTCTAGTTACATATACTCTTTTTTGTAGTTATTTCTAGCAAATTAGGTAAAATTCCTTATCAAAAATGACTCAATTCGTGAGAGAAATTAACCTTTTAAGATATTGGAAATTATTCTTCGAAAATTTTCAAAATATTAAAGACCTATAAAAATTAAGGTCCAATTGAGGATCTAGGAATATATTTTTTTATGAATCAGAATGAATTTTTATTTAATTTTGAAAAACGCCGCATTTACAAATAATTTTGAGTGATATTTTCAAATCGGTCTAATCGAAAATTAAGAATTTTGGATTGTGTCAGTCTTGCAGCAAATGAGCAATAAGTACTGTATGGTTGAAGAAATGCTCTTTAAGAACATTTCACCGATTTCTGTATGTTTTGCTCTTTGCCCAATTGGAAAATCTCCAAAGGACGTAAATTTATACTCGTATTTAGTGATTTTGGAAACATTTTGATATCAATTCCATATATAAGTGAATATTTATCTGCCTGCTTAGATTAGAGTACTTTTCGTAAAACAGGCTTTACTCTCTTTTATGTAGTAAAATAATGGAATACCAAAAATTTATTAAAACAAAAAAATTGTAGACTAAGTTTGAAACAAATTTTGTTCAGATTATTATTCAAATTTTACCGGAAATAATGAGTTCTGATGAAAAAAATGTATTTCACCAAAATTCAGCATCTCTACAGTTCAGGTGGAATGACTATCCGGAATCAAACTTCATGCTAAAGCTTTTCCATAAATTGGGAGATCCAGGCAAAATGTGGTGGACATCTTTCAGCAATTCCGGGAATTGCAATTCCATGTAGGAACTTTTCCAATTTCTGCAGTGAAGATTTAATTCTAAATCCAGGAACCGGTAGGTTCAATTTTTCGATTTTGAAATTAAGTGTGGTGTGTTCGGGATCTATGTATATTTGTCATACAAGAAATTTGAGTGTTGGCTACAACATAATATATACCCCTCCATTTTTTTGTAAATATTAGCGTTGTACGAGACCAAAGCTGAGATAATATTTAATCACTGTGTTTTGATTTTTGTTCAGGAAAAGGAACATACTGATCCATCTATTTTCATAAATTTGTAAGGAAAAAATTATAATATTTCCCATAGATCAAGGGGCGGAATCACAAAATACGGCCGGAAAATTTAAACGGATTGAAACATATTTTCCATCATACTTGATTAAATCTTTTAAAATTAGCATAATTACAATTTCTGTGATACTTTAAGAGCAATGACTTATTCACTAGAAGGTTTTCGAAATTCAATTTCTATCACACGTTAATGAAATAGTCTTCGAATATAATTTTTCTGTTAAACTGTCATTTATTTGTGTTTTCATACAAATTATCTAAGCCAACTTTGACCAGCTTTCAAAAAATGTTTTCCTTTTATTCATAGAAATATTTTAGAACAATTGCGACTTGTACCCCTGTGCTCTTGCGGAAAAATTTATTACTACGAAAAAAGAAAATACAAACACTATTGACGACTGTTAAAGTTGGGAATGTGACATCTAGCGCATTAAAAATAAGCTCATTGCGGGTTTTTTCCTATGAAATTTTAGCACGGCATACTTTATGAAAATAAAAATTAACATACAAAAATATCCGGAACAAGCTTATTTTTTTTGCCGTCAGATCCACTTATAGTTGTCTATAGGCAACTATAAGTGGATCTGACGGCAAAAAATATAAGCTTGTTCCGGATATTTTTGCATGTTAATTTTTATTTTCATAAAGTATGCCGTGCTAAACTTTCATAGAAAAAAACCCGCAATGAGCTTATTTTTAATGCGCTAGATGTCACATTCGCAACTTTAACAGTCGTCAATAAATTTCAGCAAGAAGCAAGCTTCATTTTTTTCCACTGGTAGCGTTCTCCATACTTTGCCTAATCTCAATTGAATTTTCCGGTCGGATTTCATGACCCCTGAAGCAGATTCTTGTGAAGCTCGAAATTTCTTAGAAATGTTTTGTTGAAAAGGTGTATGTATGTTGGAAATTGCTGTCGGTAATAAGGAAGCACCGGATGATGAAGATCTTGGAATGGATGACGTTGCTCAGGAGGAACCATTTAGCTTTGTGGAATCGAATGGTGGCGATTAGACAACAGATAAGGAAAATCAACTGCGCTAGGTCAAAAATGCTGAGGAGGGAGATGACTGCAGATCACCTGTCAAAGATGGTTGCGATGATTTTTGTGCAAGGATTGCTTATCTAATGGTAAGTACACCAGTGTTGTACAGTAAACTTGAGAAATGAGAAATGTGTTAAAGCCGGAGGTGTTAAGGTGTCGGGGAAAATTGAACTCGGATAGCAACGCATGGATGATATCGGTAAGTATGACTTAAAGGTAAATAAGCAACTCGTTGCAAATGTGGCGATGCTCTCGAATGGTAGCTGTGGCAGCGGCGTTTGAACAGGATGGTGAGTCATGGTATGAAGTAGTGCCAGCCACAGCTAATTGAATATGGCGAAGTGATCCACTTAGGATCTATGAGAGACCTTTAGCTAAGACATTGGATAGTACCTGTAGGAGTTACCTCCCAAGGCTAGTGAGGATTGCAAATGGTCCACCAGTTGTGATTGTTAGGGCGGCAAGAGAAATCAGAAGCGGTGATTGGCGAGTGTGAAGAAGAAAGAAAATTTGGGCAGAATTTGGAAACATAAGAAACGGACCCTGTACAATCATCACAAAGGATCGACATGACTTCTACATATATAAAAATGGTGTAAAAAATGTATAAACGTGCATCAGTTGCGAACGGCCGAACCGAAAGAAAATCTTGGGAAAAGCTACCGGAAAAGTCGGAATATTCGGAAAATCAAAAAATAATGTATTTGTATGGGAT
Organism: Nephrotoma flavescens; assembly: GCA_932526605.1. Lineage (NCBI taxonomy): Eukaryota > Metazoa > Arthropoda > Insecta > Diptera > Tipulidae > Nephrotoma > Nephrotoma flavescens. The sequence continues at coordinate 305,159,527 of OW052221.1, forward strand.
TTCGTACGTATCCGATCCAGATGGTCTTTTAGAAGAGAAAAGTAGGAAAATCTGAGTGGAAAACTCAGAAACTTCCGGAAAAACCAGAAGAAAATTGATTTTTTTTCTTGCGTATCAGTTGAGAACGGCAGAACCGGTTTAGCTCAATCTTTTTGTTGTCTTCGCAATTGCCTGGAGATGGTTCTTTCGAAAGAAAATTTTGGGAAAATCCACCGGAAAAGCTAGAAAATTTGGAAAATCGAAAAATGATGTTAGTTATGAAATTTTCAAATCAAATAGGCGATGATTTGACCAATCATTTTAATTTTCATTTGACTTTATTTTAATTTAATTAATCACTTGACTAATTAGTTTAAAGAAAAACTCAGGACGCTAATTGACTTCATCATTAAGCAGATGGTTTTTGGACAGACACGTTGTTGGCTGTACTCAGTAGAGTGGCGTGGATTACCACAAGCACACATTCTGCTGTGGTTAATTGAGAAAATCAGTTCAGATCAAATCGATTCAATCATCAGCGCCGAAATACCAGATACAGAAGCCAGACGCAGAGTTGGTCGCGATAAGAAGATCACAATCCAGATCCACCATGTATGGCCGTTCGAAAATGCACAAAACAATATCCGTTTCCGTTGCTGGCATACACAATTAGTGGAAACGACTGTTATCCACTATATCGGCGTCGTCCACCTGAAGATGGTGGCAGAACAGTTACGATGATGGTGAAATGAAAAAATGTTTTGGTCGATAATCGCTGGATCGTTCCGTATTGTAAACTTCTATCGAAAATATTCGCAACACACTGCAATGTTGAGTACTGGAACTCGATTAAGTTCATTAAATATGTCTGGAAATACTTGAACAAAGGTAGCGGACCTGGCAGTGTTCGGCGTTGCTGCTCCGAGCAAGCCATTTGCAATACTCGAGCGTCATCCCACTGTTCAACATTTGCCGGTGCTCTTTTAGAATGGATAACGTGTCTATTTCACGGAAGCCAATGCAGCACAACGAGCAGTACGACCACCAGCTTCAACACATTAATGGAAAGTCCACTCAACTCAATCATCTATTGAGAGTCGAGTTGAGTTGTTTGATATTTTCTCTCATCAAAATCAATTTTCATGAAGGACAAAAGTATTTGGTCGGAACAAATTAATTTGGGACAGAACGAGGTTCACAGGGTCAGCTAATTTAAATATAAAATAGTACCGCCAGCAAGAAAATACGAGTGCTGGAAGGAACTGGCATTGGAGGAACTGGCAGATAGCAGTGACGAGTAAAAGCCATATAGAGAATGATTGGCATGAAAGACGGCCTATGGAAGGGATGCATAATGGCCAAAAAATAGTACGAGCGACAGCGAAATTTGGATCTTTTATCGCTAAAATACCTATGAAATGCTGTTCAGGTTTAGGTGAGCTTAAATTGGTTTAATAATATTGTTACGGTGACACCTGGATTAGAATAGAATAACTTAATTTCATTAATTGTTCAATGCATTTATGATTTATACTCAACATTTAGGCGTCATTTCTATACTAACATATTTGCTCGATGCGCATTTAGGATTATTCTGGAAACAAATATTTTGGTATATAAAGGCGCGCGTTGACGTGGAATGCTGAGTTTTATTTTAAACGTGATACAGTGAAGGTTAAATAGAAAGATTATTAAAGTGATTATTAAAGCGATTATTAAAGTGATAATTAAAAAGTGTATTATAATTGTAATAATTAATTGTTAATTTTGTGTTGTATAATAAATTGTGTTGTGTAAATAAATTGTGTGAGTTCAAATTTGAAGCAGTTGTATTTATTCACAATCCAGTGATTCGAACCTTGAGTGACAAGGCAAAATCCTAACAATATTTTTGTGAGACTAGTGACATCTAGGTTTAAATAGTAGTATTAGAAGTATAGTTTTATGGCAGTTTAGTGGTATGGCAGGTTCTAGCAGATTCGTTTCGATTGTTCGAGAACAATAGAATAAAAGCGGTACACGATAGAACAAAAGCAAAACTGAGTAGCCAAGGAATATCTAATGGCGTAAAAGTGAACTTAGCGGTAGTATTAAAAATTATTATAAATGGTGAATTAATAATCAATTGTGGAAATTATTTGTCGTGGCATTTTAGTGTTGGTAAATATTAGTGGGAAAATGATTGTGGGAATATTTTTGGTATATTCGGGTATATTCAAGTAGTGGTACGTGTTTAGTACATTTTAGAAAATTATTGGGGTCCCATTGGCAGGAAAAACCATTGAGCTTTGTGGAGTTTAAATGATAGCTTGGAGACAGCACATAAGGAGTATCAGCACATAAATACGAGTACGACGAACACAGTAGAGGAGTTTTAAGTCAGTCTTTGGTAAAGACGCGGTACGCGCTAAAATAAAAGCAAAAGTGAGTATCAGAACAATAATAAGTGGTGTAAAAGTGAATTTAGCGGATAATTGTAAATGGTGAATTAATAAATAATTGTGGAAATTATTTGTTGTGATATTTTTTTGGTGTTGGTGAATAATAGAGGAAAATTTGTGTGAAATTTGTATACTCGGGAATATTCTAGTAATGGTAAGTGTTCTGTAAATTTTAAGAAAATATTTAGAGATTATTTGATGTATATTCGCGAATATTCTCTTCTCGAAATAAAACAATAACATATGTGGCTTTCTAGAAGATAAATATTTAATATTTTAAAGTAACCAAACTAGGTATTTACGCACGTAGGCTGAATATCACTACACTAGTAATAAAATGCCCTTGCAATATATATTCCAACAAAAATTTGCATACGACATGGATATAGCTACTAATCGATTAAACTTAAACCACTTTGACCTATTTCTCCCGCGATAATTAATTTTCGTAAATATATTCAAAAGTAACAACTCAAATTCCTATATATGTTACATTTTATTATACATTTTATTAACATGATGAATATATTTTCATCGAGTCATAAATAACAAAAACTTGAAAATAATAATCGGTCCCATGCCACCCACGCACATGTATCGCCCAGCACTCCACACCACCATCATCCTGTTTTCGTACATGTGTATATACACAAAAGAAATGTATAATTTTCCCTCATGTATTCACGAGTATGATTTTCAACGTTATATGAATTTCTTTTAGAACTTTTTTTTGGTTGCTTTTTCCTTACGTAACACACACGTAACATTAATTTAAATTACATTCATTCAGTTATTGATTAGTTCACTCTTATGGGTGTATTTATTTGGTTGTCCCCTGGTTCTGGCGGAAAACACGACACTCACACACATAAAATATGATAAGCACACATAAAATTCTTCTTAAAATTTAATTTCCCTAATAATTTTTTTTTGTACATATTCCACCCAACTCATCCCATCAACTCAGCGCGCCTCGGCAAGAAAAAATTTCATTTAATTTTTATTTTTAAACAATTTTTTGTTTGGATACCAAATCATTATACTTACATATATACTCATACAAATACACACACGACAATATCCTTACATATATTTAATTTATTTTTATCATCCTGTAATAAACAAGAAGACAAAGTTCATAAACGCAACCCCAATTTTGTTGTTCGTGTTCTTGTTGTTGCTTTGAATGCACTCTTGAAAACACAAAATTATTTTTTTTTTTTAAATATGTTGTGGATGAAATCTCCATATATCCAACATTTTTCTTTTCTTGATCTTCTCGAGAAAAATCCTTATATGAAAAAATGGAACACAACAAAGTCCTTCGATATGTTTTTTGTTTTCATTTTTTTTTATACATATTGTCGTTCTTTTAAAATGTCTACAAAACAGCGAAATATTTGCGGAGATTGGGACGCACCCGAGATATGGTGGATGGTAATGTTGTTTGTAAAAGAAAATCTACAAAAAAAAAAATTGTTAATGACATGAATATACGACATATACATGTTATACATGGCTTGTTGTTAGAAGAACCAAAATGTACACAAACATTTTTTTTTTTTAAATAAGACGAATATGACGATGGTGATGACGATGTAGCCAAAATAAATCTAAAATTAGCAAAAATACGACACAAAGCATTTCGCGAGACATGGCAACAAAAAAAGACGTATATGATACAAATACGTATACAAATATTGTGCTTAAGAGGACTTAAACTTTCCAAGTTGATGGAATCGACGGAGGATAAAAATGTGGGAGAAATTCTAGTCTCCAAGACATTATCATTTGATATTATTGCAAAATTTTTCCAAGTATAAATTCATTGCCCAGCATTGTGAAAAGCTTGAACTACGCCTACCTAAAAATACCGGAGGATATCTTTTTATTCTTGTTGAACGGTAGAATGAGTTTCCCTCCCACATTTGATGAAGTCTCTCCAAACCATTCTGTGTGACTGCACCATACATAACCTGCCCAAGCCTCTGCTGGATCTCTCCATCAACCCACTTTGCACCAGATGAGTAGTTTTGCCGGCCAGGGGCCAAATTTTGGTCAGCAAATGGGAATAAAAATTATGAGATTTAATATTTACGTCTAGTACGTATGTGAAACAAAAGTAAAACTCATAGATTTTATTCCCGTTTTTCGACCAAAATTGGGTCCCTGGAAGTTTTTCGCTGTGGAATTTACCATCAGGTCACTGCTAAGGAACGTCAGCTTCATGTGATCAGTATTATCTCCATCTCCCAATTGTTTCTTTTTGTCGGTTTTGAATGATCTCACAAAACTTTATGCCTCTCCATTTGGCGAGAAGTGATCAATATCATTGCGTCGACAGAACTCGTGAAAATTTGCTGAAGTAAATGCTACTATTATCACTTACAATGTTTTTAGGCAAACCTTCCATTGCAAAAAATTTTTGTAGCGCGAACCGTAGATTTTTTTATAGTAATGTCTTTCATCTTCATGACGGGATGGGATATACGTTCCACAAATAAAATCCACATATGACCTAAAAATGGTCAAGCAAAGTGCAAATGCTCGACACTTCTTCACTATAGCTTCGATTTTGTTGTCGATGATCGGTCACCAGCAGTATCTACATATGAGCCAGCCGCTTCATTCGAACAAAGCACAATGTCCAGTATATGCAACAGGGCTAGAACTTTCTTCCGCAGACTGAGAGGAAATATGACTCGATTAAAGTCAGTGTGGGAAAGAAGAACGTTCTTCTAAACAGAATGGAATTTCTTCTTACATGCAATTTCTGAAGATATCGATTTTGAACAGAGTCCGACCATTCTTCCTTCCCATAGAACTGAATACTCGCAAATTTATTTACTGTCCATAAGGAACTCTCCCACCATTTATTTTTCTCTTCACGGTCAATTTTCATATCCGGACCAACGCAAAGTCTTGAAAATGTATTCGCTCTGCCAGGAGCTTGACAGTTGCCTTATATTGGGTGATTGTTTTGCTTTTTGGTGTTTTATGTTATTTTTTGACACATCACGTGTGATTCGCGACATCTGTCAAAGTGAATTGTTCTCAGGCAGTTATCATTGCCATTTCATCGTGAAATAAAACTTACACGAGCAACGTTTACAAATTATTAGTTCATTTTAAGGTTATCATCATCGTCCTTGTGACAAAATTTCTCACCAATTTCACGTTATCAGACACCAATGCATCGAATCGTATGCGTAGAGTGCGTACTGAGGGAAAAGTTACTGCTGTAGCAGCTAGTGTTGATGAGGATGATAAAAAGTCCATGAGTCGCAGGGCACCACAATTGGGATTGTGGTATTCGACTACGTGGAAGATTTTACCCAAGCATCTTGGTCTAATGGCGTATAAAATATAGCTCGTGCAACAACTGAAGTCGAACGACTTGCCACAGCGTCAAAGTTTTCGTGAGTAGGCCGTAGAACATCTTGAGGAACAACTGTTTTTTACCGAAAATTTGTGTTGTGCAACGAAGCTGTTTTTAAATGGTTATGTTAATAGGCAAGATTTCCCCATTTGGTGTGATGAGCAGCACACAGAACCGGGCGACCGAACAATGCAAGAACCAGGCCGGTGGAATCATCATCTCGTATTTTTTCAAAGATGACGGATTGCGGACTTTTTTTTGGCCAAAATGCATGAACTGAATCCATATATATGCGGCTTCAGCAAGGCGGCACCAGTGAGACATGAATGCGGTGAGCAGTTTGTCTGGCAAATTTGACTCCTCCTAAATATTTTTATGTGAAGAAACTCGTCTATCTCTCATAAATTTCATATATTTTTGCAATTTTACTGTGTTTTTTTTTGAAAATTGTAAACGAAACGCTTACAAAATCCAGCCTTTTTCAACAAGCCTGTTCCTGGAGGGAATGGAGCCCCCTGGATACAAGAGGCCATAGAGATATTGGTAAAACTTTTTTATAGCCAGACTTAATCAATAGGATGCTCCTTTCCATCATTATAACTATGACAAATCAATGCCCGTGTACTGCGTGACTTGAAGCACCTATCGCTAAGAGTGGACAGTCTGAATAAGCTGAGACTCATTCACAAAAAAAATCTTTCTTCTTTCTGAGTGTTGAACGGAACCTCAGTTTTATCAGCCGGAACCATTAGGGTTTGCACAATGAGCACAATGTTTTGAAATAGTTGTGAAACATATAAGCTTTACTCTGGAAAAATAAAAAGTTCACCCGGAACCATATGAAGCGAGCCGGAACCATGACAGCTGGAGCCAAATCAAGTATCACACAAAAAGTACAATGAATTGTGAACCATTGTGTGCTACCTGACTTTTCAGCCGGAATCATATAAAGCCAGCCGGAAGCTGACCGGTTCTGACTTTACGTTTGCTGTTTTTGGCTGACGTTGTAGTTGTTCCAGCTGGTGTTGTAATGGGTCCAGATGAAACCTTATAAGTTCCACAACGAGTGAGTCTGTGCTACTTGTGCAAGCGCTAAATGGTTCCGGCGCGTTCAAGGCCAGTCCGAAAAAACAGAGATCAGTTAGTGCACAATGCATTATGCTATTTGTGCCATTGTTGGTTTGGTCCTAGCTGGCATGGTTCCGGTTGGTTTCAAATGGTGCTGCCTGATATTGTAGTAGTTTCGGTATGGTTCCGATTGAAAGCTTATATGTTGCATCACCATTTAAGCTCATTGTAGCCATTGTGCAAACTTCTAATGGTTTCTGCTGATAAAATACTGTTTCCGGCTGCCTTAATATTGGTTCCGGCTGATAAATCAGATAGTGCTCAATGATATATAATGCATTGTGCCACTTATGCCATATAGTTGGTTTGCTTCTGACTGGAATGGTTATGGCTGGCTTCATACGGTTCAGACTGACCTTGTTAAGGGATGACAGCTAATATGTTGCGCAACTTTCTAAAGCGCATTGTGCAAGCTCCTAATTGTTCCGCCTGAGAAAACTCTAGTTCCCACTGCCTTTAAATGGTTCCGGATCATGGCCTCATGTGGTTCCGGCTTATATTGTAGTGGTTCCGGTTGACCTTTTTATGGTTCCGGCTGATGCTTGTATCTTTTGCAACCATTAAAGTGTGTAGTGCTCATTGTGCAAACTCTTAATGGTTCCGCTTGATAAAAATCTGGTTCCGGCTGGTTATAAATGGTTCCGGCTGGCTAAAAAACCAGATAGTGTTCAGTGATGCAGAAATGAATTATAGTACTTTATAGTTGATTTGGTTTCGGCTGAAAATTTTTTTAATAGAAAAAGCTTTAGAAAAAAGCCTCTTAAAAGCTAGCAAAACCAAAATCGAAAATCAGACCAAAACTAAAATTACAAGGCAGAACAAGATAAATTTATTGTACATACAAATAATCAAAGGCAAATTATGGCCTAATCCAAATTATGGCAAATTATGGCCTAAAGCTTTATCTAGCTTCTTCTACCAATCAAGAATAAACTTTAATGGTACATTGAATTAACCTTAAATTATCCTTTAACTTTCCAATTGTTTTTATATCATATTTTGATATGGGTTCTGCTTACTTTTTCTAAAATTCGTAGAACCCATCGGTTTAGTTGGAAGGGATGGAGCACAAAACTTTTTAATAGTGCATTTAATTAGTCTATTGTTAGCCTATAATTATCCATAGTATCTTGTTGAATGAGTCCTGAATTTTTAATTATCGGTATTCAGTATAAAATGGTTGAAATGGTCATTCTCATTACCTAAATAATTTAATTCGTCAGCTCTGTGTCATTGTACGACGTACAAAGCAGATATTAGTTTGAGAGAAACTGCAAAGCCCAAATTTTTCAAACTACGAGTTTTTAAGGACAGCGATAAAAAATCAATTGCAACGATTGGTTTTGCAAAACGTCCTGAAGAGCTATTTTACAAGCTACAAGGGGGTCAATTTTTTACAAAAGTGGATTTGAAAAATGCCTATCTACAGCTCGAACTTACCGATGAATTCAAAAAATCTCTTGTAATAAATACTCCGTTCGGATTATAGGAATATCAACGCATGCCTTTCGAATTACTAGTGCACAGTCAGTTTTCAAAGATTGATGGAACAAATCACAGCTGCTTTAGAATTATGTGCAGTATATTTAGACGCGACCTCGTGATATCCGGAGCTAACAATGAAGAACATTTGACGAATGTTGAACAATTTTTATCACGATTAGAATCCAAAGGATTCAAACTACAACTATATACAAATGCGAATTTGTGAAGCCTGAAATCGAATACTTTGGTCATATTATAGACAGAAACGGAATTCGCCCAACGTCGAAGCAATAAAAAATCTACGACGACAGAGAAAAATGAACTGAAGTCATCGTTAATACATGCTTCTCAATGATTATCCAATCATTTTAGCAACAGAAGATTCTTCGTACGGTATTGGTGCCGTAATTTCTCATCGTTATCCTGACGGGGCTGAACACCTAATTGCGTTCGCTTCAAAAACACTCAACAGCGCACAAGAAGGGCAATCGCAAATCGAAAAAGAAGCATTGTCGATTATCTACGGCATTACAAAATTCGATCAATATCTGCAAGGTCGCAAATTTGAGTTGGTTACCGAGTATAAGCCATTAGTCTCGTTATTTAACCCCAGTAAAAAGTTACCGGTTCACTCAATCAACCGTCTCCAACCGTGCGCAATCATACTAATGAGCTAGACATTCACGATACCGTATAAATCTACGAAATACCACGGCAACGCCGACGCACTATCACGTTTATCTTGTGGACCGAACGAAAATTTTGACAAAAGCGAAGAGGCCTATTTTCAAGCCAATATGGGTGGCCTGAAAAATTAAATGCCTCTGAATCGTCTTACTCAGATTATTTTAAGCATCGTCATAGCTTGAACAACTTTAATGATATCCTTTTCTTACAGATGAATTGTCGTTTCTTCAAGCCTACAAAGTAAAACACAGAAGCTACTACATGAGGGACATTGGGGTGTCACCCGGATGAAAAAATTGGCTCGTCGACATTGCTGGTGGCCAAACATCGATCGCGAAATTGAAAAAATTGTCAAAGAATGTGAAAATTGTCAACTCAACGCACCAGCATCAAACTAAACATTTTTTCGAATGGCCAACCAGATGAACCATGGCAAGGAGTTCATATCGACTACGCGGGGCCATTTATGAACAAAATGTTTCTTTTATGTGTGGACCCATATAGCAAGTTGCCATTCGTCGTACCAATGACGAAAACAACATCATCGCTCACAATTCGAGCGTTAGAACAAATTTTCGCAATCGAAGATTTTCATCGACCATCGTAAGTGATAATGGTATTCAATTTATGTTTGCAAAATTTGCTACATCTGCACCATTTCACCCACAATCAAATGGCGAAGCCGAACGAATGGTCCGAGCGTTCAAAACAGCAACGAAAAAAAATTGGCATGACGGCACCCGCGGATTCACCCGCGGAACTGTTACACTGTAGACAGCCTCGCACTGTACTGTCATCAATGAATCCGAATTTCCACTGAAGAGAACACTGTACCATATCGGCTTACAACGTCAATAACAAAGTTTATGCGAAAGATTTTTCACCGAGAAGTTCACAAAAATGGAGAAAAGCCTATACATCGTCAAATCGTTGGGGGAGCAGAATGTACCTCGTTGGCACAAACTATGGTATTTGGAGACGACTTCAAAACCAATTACGACCAAGAATTGCATCATCAACCGATGACTATGAAAAATCGTCAAAGCAACAAGAAGGCGAGTAAAAATGTACATAGGTCTAATTTTTCTCTGATACCAGTGAGATCGAAGTATGAATTTGTACATTAAAAAGAAACGAATTTTGTTGTAATTTTTGGAAAAGAACAAATTACAAGAGAGTTCTAGAAAACACTTCCTTCATTTGGCCGGGTAACTTCTATTTAACAATGTTATTGATCAATGATTTTCAAACAGTTTTCGATTTTAACCATTTCCACGAAATGGGATATTTCATTGAGAGATTTATGTATGAATGGAATTCCTTTATATTCACCCACTGAACTAAAAAAATGCTATAAATTGTTATAATTTCACAAATAACAAAAATATCCTAATCAATTTATTTATGTACAATTATGTATTATGCTTCGATCATGTTTTCATGTACAGAATACAATATGTTTTGTATACATTTGGATATACATACCGAAAAAAAAAATCCGTATTACGTTCAAAGACACGATAATATATCATCGGTGTATGTAGTATGTTAAGAATATATAAATTTTATGCTTATTATAGTTGTTATACATAAATGACATAATGATATTAAAGAATATAATAAACATAATTTGTATTTATGCAAATTTTGTTATACGGCAATATATGTAGATAATATACCTACCAGGTATAGTACACAGGTGGTATGAGGGTATATATAAGTGAACATACAATTTTGGGAATATAATTTACGACTTACCGAGATGTTACCATAATAAAATTATGTATGTGCCTATATTTATAATCAGTGGATAAGCCTCGAGCTCAATTTACTAATTCCATGTGAACAAAAATGTCATACACACTGATTCTTGATTCTACACACCTCCGCCGCCACATTTTTGCTAACCTGGTCACTAATTACCATAAAAAGACCATCAGATAATGATATACTCGTATATGTAAATAGTTAACTCGGTGGCAGCATATATTTTTCGGTGGTATGAGATCGTAATCGCAACAACAATAAAACTAATAATATGTATAATGTATATAGACAATGATAATGATGTGACTTAATATTTTTAAATGCACTAATATTATATAGAGAACCGCGCAGCATGTATAAACATGTATACCCCGTAATAATAGAAATCTTCAAAACTACATATTATTGTATTTTATGCGCCAACCTCTTAAATTTCCTCACGGAAGACATTAAAAAGATAAAAAGAACTTCGTCCAAATCCAACTTTTCGAATAGATGATTTAATGATTTAAATTTTTTACATATACAGGTAGACTAAGTATAACGCATGGTAGATACAATTTTAACATGTTGTTGCCAATGATGGGCCGTACTGTTTACACCGTGCAGTGTATGCGATAAATTGAAATGCTGTACTAAAAAGTAGGGTAAAGCGAAGACACAAAAGGTAAATAGTAGTGGATCATCTAAACAAATCATGAAAATATGGCGGCCATGTTTCTAGACATAATTTTTTTTATATTCACTAGCATTTCCATTTAGTATATTTATGAACACAGTTTTGTTTGTTAAATTTTTATTTATTTTTTCAATAAGTTTATTGTGTATATTACGCAAAAAATTTGAGCAAATATACAATTTAAATTTATTCGTACAATCAATACGAAAATTGAAACAACAACAATAAAATTTATGACATTTGTTCCTGTAGCTACATACCAATTTTTGTATATTCCTAGAAACCATGTGCCCCTTTAAGCTGCATTTAACTAATTTTATTTACTATAGAGAATTGGTACGATTTGAAAAGTAATTTGTACTAAAATTTTAATTTACTGTACTAATCGATTTACCTGAGAATTGGCCCACAGCCAATGTTCAAAAAATATTTTTTCTTGCAGTGATGGTGATTATATATGAGCCGGCTCTACCAACCGATCATATTGACCTGAACATCATTTGAAATAAAAGATTTATAATTTTGATTTACTGACTTCTTTAGAAGCATTCAATGTTTACTTGTTATTTACATAATTTTTATACATAACATAATACATTTACGTATAGTAATTCCATTTTTAACTTTTATTAGCGCTCTTTTTACAAACTGAATTTTTGCATATCTTTTGCAACCAACACAGAAATTCGTGGTTTTATTTTCGTTGCAGAATCCAATTTAACAGCATTTTCGTGTAGTACTTCCAATTTTATCTAGCATCAGTAGTTTACTTATAGGTTTCTTGGGTCGAACGAATCGTGATAGCCAGTACAAAGTTCTTTTGCTGATTGAAATAGAAAGTCTTTTCTGGTAATATTTTTTCCAGTTAGTTCCTTGTACAGAATCCAAGCAATAATTCCAGGAATGCCGAGGATATTAAGAAATACTTGTATAGGCCATCTCCGAGATCCCGACGATTTGGTGCTGTTGAAAATGAAATGGTTTCAGGAAGGTTTTTTCGGTTTTGTTGTGTTTTTGGGGAATTATGTTCAGAACAAGTAGAAGTACTTTCTTAGTTGGCGTAACTTTGTATACCGTTAGTGTGCAATTATCAGATTTATAAATAAAACTTCAGAATTGAGGCAATCTTCGGCAATTCGTTTTTATTTGAACGAATAGTTCCAACTAAATTCGTATTCTTTTCTAAAAGTTTTGAAGCCAGACATTTACTTGTAAAAAATTATCAGTTGTCACATTTCTATCGGAACCAGAAAAAGGCTCAATTAGTATAGGGCAACGAACTCAACCAAAGATATTGATTCTGGTTTATTTTTATTTTTTCCTAAGTACAGAAACCCATTTATGACATATTTACTTGTCAAAACCGTTGCAAACCAAAATTTAACTCCAAATTTACTCGGTTTATATGGCATGTACTGGGAATTTGCATCTGGCTTTAGTTGGAAATAATTGTACATCAACAGTAATATTTTGTCCTGGCACATAGCAGTTTTGACAATTTTTGATGAAATGATTCCAAACGTTTAAGATCAGCGCAAATCTGTCGCTTTTCAGTTTTTGACTTCGTTCATTTTTCATATCGAACCGTATAAATTGCAAGATATCCGTGCAATCTTTCCTAGCCATCGATCGTTTTTTATTTTCATAAGCACTACGTCCATATAAAATTGCTAAAAATGAGTTGAATTTTTCTTTTGTTAAAACCCACTCTACTGCAAGAACTTTAGAAGCTTCCATTTCTGCGCATTTCCTAATATAATTTATAATATTTTTATTTTTTATCAAAAGAAAGCGCTACTAACTTTTCCTTCGATTACATGTCTTTGTGCAAATGCTGTAGGGCCATGGCTTGCTTTGAAATTTTTATTTTTTTGTGGTGTTCCTGGTGTTCCTCTAGAAAATCCATGTTTTATTAATTCCCACACAGTTCTTTCTACTTCTGTATCACTATCATCAGAATATGATGGTAACCTAATTAATTGTTTTCTTCCGTTTTCGTATATTGGAAATATTTTCCGCGTACCGATAATTAAGGGCGAAGTATTTGAGAGTCCAGTTTCACCACATTCATATATTCTCGTAGTTTTTGTTTATTTGAACTGCTTGCCATTTTAGAATAAACATTAAGATAAAAAAACCAAGATTCAAGAATAATGTGAATTTATAAAAAAAAACTGTACCTTTCACGATATAAAACACAGTCTGTGACTTCTACTATTTATCGCAATCACTCAAAATAAAATTGACTGATAATAAAATAGGCGAATATTCAGCTTATATGTAATCTCAGTAATGGTTTTAGTTAGCCACAAAGCCAGCAACATGCTAATACAAAATGCACGCAAAGAATTATATAAAACCAAAGAGAGGTCCCACCCTGTCATAAAACAAGAGAGGAGAGACATTATAGAGAAGATTAGAAAATAAGAGAAATTACGAAGAATTTAGAAAAAATTAGAGAATATGTTTGACCGGTTGGTATATCTACCTAGTGTTAAATTCACCTTATCCAAGCGTGAAATTTGTTATGAAGACGAACGATCTTTGAAGGTTCTAGGCAACAACGTAGCCTTAAAAACCGAATCAGAGAGGTTATTTTGAAAATTATGGTATAATGGCTATTTGGAATTATGGTGACTGGGAATCGTCACCACAATTTCAAAAAGCCATAATAAACAGCCAATTTCCAATCGATCAGCAACCGAACAAAGCAACTGAACAAATTAAAAAAAATCATACATAGGAAGTGCATCTAAAATACTTCAAACAGTTAGTTCAAAACAACAATCAGTACGCGTATTGGTGCGCTGCACTATTTGCAATGTTTTTATTTTAGATTAATAATTTTATATTTTATAAAAAAAAATTGTGTAAAACGTTACGTGTTAAATAATACTTCACGTAAAAATTAAATTCACTTTCTCCAAAACTTAGAATTTTGCTATAGAAACACTGAAGTATTTACATTTAAACTGAAAAGTCAAATTCCCCATCTCAATACAATGAGAAAATGTCACAAAACAGGAGTGGAAGCATCAAAAGTTTGAACCGATTTCACGCGGCTCAATAAATTTTGATGCGCCTAATCAAAATTGTGTATTATACTTCGTACACGTCTCTCAATTTCGGCACGAAATAGGTACTCAGATTACTAAAACGCATAAAATGAACTACATTAAAAGTTACAGTCAGCTGGAAGCTGTTACACCCGTCACAGTAGCTGGGATGTAAGTGAGCTACTTCGAACTAATTGAAACTACGATGCAGCTTGTAAAATCTTGAAAAATCGGTTTAAAAACAAAGATTACTTGAATTTAATCTGTTCAATACTTTATTAAGTCAGCAAACTAGCAACAAGCGGAATCTACCGCTGCTATGAAATGCGGTGTACAACCGGGTGGCGGCTATACTCAATAAGAGATACATGCATTAGAATTGACACAAGGAGTCCGTTAAGTATCTTTAATGGGTCACGATGTTTATTTGAAATTTTAGGTATCGAGCACAATCACTAAAATATGCCTTTGTGGCTGCAACACAACCAATTGACATTTGCGTATCCTGCCAGCAAAACCATAGAACCGGAATCAAATGGTGCGATGCACAATTCTTGTAAAAATCGTCTCAACAAAAGACCTACGACAGCAAGTTGTAGGAGTAAACCCACTTGGTCTATAGCCGTAAAGGCAACCAACATACCATGCTCTAGTAAGAATGTGAAAAGAACTTTGATTAACTTCACATGAGGTTAAAGATTGAGATGCGGGACTCTAGATACTCTTAAGCCAAAGCAGCATTTAGATCGCCTCAAATTGAAAAATGATTCAAGAAGTACGAAGATTTCACTAATCAGTTTCACAAGTTTATGAGTCCAGTTTAATCAATGTGGTTCAAAGATGATTCTGTAACAGAGGCTTCTCGAATTTCACACATCCCATATCATTGCGTAATAAAATAAGACAGCACAATAACCAAGTTGAGAGTAGTTGTTGATGCTTCTTGCTAAAACAACAACAGGTGCATCGCTAAACATAATAATACGTCGTTCCAACCCTATACGACAACCCAGCTCCAATATTCGGAGAAAATATTCAGGCAAATCAAAGTAGCTAGGGAGAATCAAGTTTTTCAATGATTGCTTTGGCGATCAGGCCCAAATCAACCAATCAGAAGTATTTTTTTTTTGTATTATTATTATCACTGCAATCTGTTCTGGGGCCAAAGCTCTTCCAACTCTTTCGCGGTTTGCTTTTTCCGTCCATACTTTTGGCTGTAGGTCCGATTTTTATCAACATCTGCACATTGCATAGCTCCATGCCAGCCTATACTGGGTCGGCCCATGAGTTTTGCACTCCAACAGGGGGTCATAGATGTGTTCCATTTCATCACAGATCGTAATCTGTAGATGAAAATTCCCTTTGCATCCTGGCCATATCGGGATTCGAACGCCAAAGCTTTAACCAACAAATAAGAAGTTATAGAATAAAAACTGTTATATTTGGTATGGCATCTGCAACTTATTTGGCTACAAAAACGTTATAATAATTAGGTACAGATGAAGCTTCAAGATATCCGATTGCTTCAAACATCGTTCAAATGGGTTTTTATCTGGAGCCAACATAGTAACTGAGGCAATGGTACAAAATGAATTATTAAACCGTGCAAAGTGCAGGATTTAATCCCAGAAATTAGGACCAGCAATCAAAATACAATTTTACAATTTTAGGAAAGATTGCAGAAAACCAGAAGGAAACGAGACTACGTATAAGATATATTTTGATGATACACTCAAAATATTTGGACTGCTCTGAAACTCGGCAATGGATACACTTCAATTTATAGTTTCCTAGAAAGTTTTCAGATTCAGTCAAAAATCTTACTTCAAGATTTATGAGCTTCTGATGTAAGATGGGACGATAAACTCTATTTAGATTTTGAAAACAGATAGCTAAACTTCAAACTAGAACTGCCACAGTTAGACAAAAAGATTATAATTCATCGTTGGAAAAAGTAGACCAGCGGTGCTATGATTGAACTACATGGTTCCCGTGACGCCCCTAATCAAGCATATGCTGCAGTAGTCTACAGCAAGATAAAACAATGAAATATCATTAATTATAGCCAAAACAAAGGTTGCACAAGTAAACCAAAGGATATCACTACCAAGATTAGCACTGAACGCTGCTTTGCATCTTCCAAAACCAGTTAAAAATGCCATATAGGCCATATAGGGTTATCAACAATAACTCATCAATATTTTTCTGAGGCAATTCCACAGCAGTTGTGGGTTGGATAAAAGAAAATCCGCAACTTCATAAAATCATCGTGTTCAAGAGAATACAAAAGATATAAACCAGCACTAATCCTAGGTAATGGTATCACGCGGTTTCAAACGAAAATCCAGCGGATTGTCCGGGGGGGAAGGGTCAATGTGGCTGAAAGGTTCAACATACTCAACAACAAACATTGATGGCCAAAAACTGGAAGAAGTAGGCAGTATGAAACGCAAACTCTCCTCTTTACACGACTCATTCGCACTATCGAGTACTGTCTATGGTTTGTATGAAATTCAAAAGCTAAAACTAAAAATACATCTAAGTTTAATCCAAAAAACTCAATAAAGTGCTAAGAGTAATAATAAATGTAACACATAAAGAAGCTTTTGAAATAAAACTAAAAAAATATAAATCTAATTTTAATAATCCTATAACATTAAACCCATTCATCGACAGAATGATCTGCTACGAGTCAGGAGGAGACTAACTAATTTTGATCTCTCGTTTGAAAAAACATCCAATAATATTGACAAAAGGCCACAACTGGTCGAGACTGCTCATCAGAGAAAATCATTTAAAAACACTACACGGAGGCAAATCAAGCAACATTATCATAGCTGAGAACACCGTTTTGGGTAATATTTCGGTGGAAATTTCCCCAATCGGAATACAATTTACTTTGAAATTCTCTAAATTATTCGAATTTTTCGCCGGTTACTTTAATCATTTTTTCAAATTTGTTTTCAAGAGTACTAATAATACCAGTCGGAATTTTTAAAAATTATATTACTTAATTTAAAAAAAAGGAAAAAAAAATTAAAAAAATGATTAAAGTAGGCGGCGAGAAATTCGAATAATATAGAGAATTTCAAAGTAAATTGTATTCCGATTAGAAAAATTTCCACCGATTTCAAGAATACGACCCCTGGTATCCCGAACAATCTTTAAGGAGGTCATGTGTATATGAGTTCTGCACTATCTCTAATTACACTATTAACACGTGAGCAATAAGGAATGTGGGGAAAAGGCCCAAATCAGATAAAAGTGTAACTGCGTGGCTCGTTGGAAATTGAAATGGTATGTTACTGAGTAGACCATCGACTTACAGTCTTGCTACCTATAAACCAGCAACGTATTGATGTAGATTACTATTTAACTCCTTTCTCACATGGCCACTGGTTTCAGGTCGCACTAATAGTTTTGGGATAGGCGTGCCTCCATTTTGTCGATCAGCAGAAAATTACCAGAATATCCCTAGCCTGTGCTCTTTTACTGACTGGTATGGGTTTTGTTGGTAGCACTTTTAATTACTGTAAAGTCCACACTGTTGAGAGGTTTAATACTTTAACGTCAATAACTGTTTCCCCTCAGTTGCTCCCGTAATGCAAATTCCAATAGCGATGTTACAAGAAAACAGCTTATAATGAAATTCGCAATAAAAGGGACAATCATACAATTTATGTTGACCTGGCATTTTCTGTCAAAGACAGAAACATAAATTTTTTGGGCCATGGAACCTTTAAATATATAAATTTTTCCTAAAATTCATCTTATTTGAGATATTTCACGGTGATTTACGACATACTCACATCTGTAACAGTGTAAATTATGTGAAGTTACCGTGTTAACGAACTATAATTTCTAGATGTTTGTCGAAGATAAGGAGAAAACAGTATGGCTTCTATCACCAAGTATCAAAATGTTCTTTTACGTATTCGTTAGAAAAAGCAAAAGTGATCAAGAAACCTAAAAATAAAAAAAAAACATTGTCAACCCTTGCTGAAAATTTAATCATTAAATTTATTTGAATCTTGTAATTCTTTGTCGTTTCTTGTAAATGCAGAACTTTTGAACAACATTTCATTGAAAAGCTCCTACCGGAAGTGGTCGATATACAGAGGTTCACCACATTTTGCAAGGAAATTGTTATTATTATTATTGTGAAATTTTATTCCACATAATATTAATCCTGATCCTAATTTACAATCTTTTTGATTTTAGTTAGTTTTAATTGCAAAAACGAAAAAGCTCTTATGGAAAGCTGCCGCTGCCGTTCGACCGATTTCGCCCAAACATAAATAGGATTTCAAAATGGCAGCTTAATTATGAAGTTTTGTTAAATAACAGTTGTTTTATGCAAAATTCGTCATTTCGATTAAATTTTGGAAAACTGATTTGGACGATATTGTTCTAAATTTAATTTAGAATTGTTTCGTTCATAGTTTTTTTCTCGGAAAAAAAATTATTTTTAAAAAACCCTGTAAACTAAAAAGCTGCTATGGAAGTTGTGGACCGATTCGGTCAAAAATCACTGGACACTCCCGATTTATGAAAAAATATGAAAACATCTTAGAGAGCGAACAGACAGTTAGTGTGCACAGCACCACATAGACACGCAAATAAAGAGAAATTTTTAAAAACCACACTTTTTTACCTCGGCAATGTAGTGAGTTTATTTTATTACGCAAAAGAAAATGATATTTTGTGGTAGCACTAAAATTGAGATAATTCAAAATAAGTTTCATTTTGACAAAAAAAATCATCTCCAGACAGCATTTTACAGCATCCAGAAAAATTCTCGTTCTATCAGAA
The DNA here is from genome assembly GCA_932526605.1 of Nephrotoma flavescens. Classification (NCBI taxonomy): domain Eukaryota; kingdom Metazoa; phylum Arthropoda; class Insecta; order Diptera; family Tipulidae; genus Nephrotoma; species Nephrotoma flavescens. Next base: position 305,178,940 of record OW052221.1, read on the forward strand.
GTACACAAAAATCAATTTGATTTTCCTAATTAATCGTACTACCTACCGCGTTAAACAAGGTACTCCTGTAAATAAATGTGGGTGATGAAAAGATATCCATCTAATTCAAAATGTTCGCGATGTTAATGATGTGACCCGAGTCGAAATTGGCCGTGGTTACACATACTCATATTTTATATATGGAGATGTTAATGGTGATGGCACATATATACATACGAGTACATAGTGTTGAAATTTGTTAAATATTTTTTGAATCAGAATGTGTTATAGATGCTAATGATTATGATGATGATGATGATGATGATGATGATGCGAAGTGGTTAGTGTATGGTGAAAAGTTTTGTTGCGTTTGTTCAGTTAAAATTTTTTTGTGATTGAATCTTATAATTATGTGAGAATTGAAAATTATTTTGAATTGAATAGCTTTAGTATGTAGCATAACCATTTTTTTATGTCGCTTTATTTTTTATTTTGGAACTATAGTTAGTGTTATAATGATATGTTTAATGTCTATTTCACGTTACATTGTTTGGCTCGACATACTCATTTAAATATATAGATTATGGTTTGGTGTTATGTTGCAAATGTTATGACACAACTAAACTATATAATTCACGTAAAAACCATCAGTAAATATTTTGGGGACTTAGTCCATTAGTGCTGGTGCCACTAAAGTCTGATGATGTATATGTAGCACAAAAGTACAACGGAAATAATGATGATCATCCATTGATCAGTGCGTGATGGTGGACACTATTTTCAAATGCTTCTCTGCTTACTGTATTTAGTAGTCATAAACTTTTTATAGGGTACAAAAAGTATATATGGATAAGGTCTCAATGATTTCTTTAAGATATGAAAAGTCTTTGTGAATTGCGGCTAACTGTTAAATTAAGAACTAAAGAGTGTTTGTATTTATATGATAGGAACTTTTGAAAATAATGCTAGAAACTATAACTGAAGCCACCATGTGTCCACAAAAAATCAAAGAATTTTTCTGCAGACTCGTTCGTAGTTCGCCTAATCCGTCTAGTCAAATAGAAAACGTATGCTATCCTTTTTCTATTCAAAGTTGCACAGTTTCACATTTTCACGAAGGTACTAAGAAGTGACAATACGACTAAAAGCCAACTAATGTGTGATTGTAACACAACAAATTAAACTGGAACCTGTCATAAGAAAATATTGAAATTACTACACATATAAATCATCATTCACCTTATGTGACTGTATTAAGACTCTTTCCGGTCTCATCCACTATTTCGTATAGTACTGTTCCTATGCGTTTCTGATTTTTTTCTTTCACAAATTATTGGGCCAATTTGCTTGAAGAATTCTTTTGTGGACAACTATGAGTAAAATTGCGGACGTAAATGGATTCACCCGGACCAAATGTTTGCAGCCTACTTCTCAAATTGTAGAAGATTCATTAATACGACGTTTTGGGACATTGATACCGACCTGGTGGGGAAACAGTCCAAAGTCTAAGCAAGTAATGGGATGAAAATTCTGTTTCAGCGATCTCGTCTTAATGTATGTCCAACCTCTTGTGGTCGTCTCCACTCCATATTTTTGGAGCACGTTACCCAATAGCACCGATTTAAGCTGCGGACGATTGAATGAAAATAAAACCTCGGGTACTCCTTACAAATGAGAATTTTATTTCTAAAAGTTGAGGAAAAGTTGACAAGCGGCACGCATATGCTCAAGGACAAGAAATCGAGAATTGTGTTTCAATGTGATTAGGATTATACGGCGATTATGCGGCAATTTTATCCTGACATTCTGGATTCTGGAACACTGGAGAATCGAAATATAAACGAAGTGGCTCATCTGTCGTCTTATTTAATATGTCCTATTTGTATTAACTTCGAAAACATATAGGCAATTGGGTGCTCTTCCTCTCCACTCTTCTGAAATAGAAGACTACCTATTCTGGTCGTGCTTGCATCACATTGCACGTAAAAAATGCTTGTTGAAGTCGAAATTGACTAGTATTGGTGCAGAAATTAACGATTGTCTCAGTAAGTCGAACGCGTCCTGTGCCTTTTTATTCCATTTCACCTTGACACCCTTTTTCAGCAAATCACTGTTTGAAGTCGCCAATGTAGAATAATTTGGGACGGACTTTCTGTACCATCCGGTTATCCCCAGAAACCAACGAATTTATTGTGTGAGGCGCGAGGTATTCGGCAACTGCCTGGTTCTTTGAGGGTCCACTCTGAGGCATCCATCACCAACTACATAAAGAGCTGACGAAAAGAGATCTCTCGAAGATAATCCAAAATCTATATATGTATATAATAATGGTGTAAAAAATGTATCAGTTGAGAGCGGCTGAACCGATTTGGCTCAATTTTTTTGTTGTGTTCGCAATTGCCAGGAGATGATTCTTACGAAAGAAAATTTTGAAAAAAAACCACCGGAAAAGTCGAAAATTTCGGAAAACCAATAAAAAGCCTTTTTTATATGGATTTTGTATGTGGTGCAGACAGGTGGTGCAGTGATTGGAGCTTCGGTGCTTGCGCTGGGAGGTACCGGGTTCGAATCCGCCCCATCTTTATTCATTCTATTTATTTTATCTATTTCATTCCTCTATCTATCTATCTATCTATCTACATATATAAAATTAATTGACGTGCGTTAGTCTCGCAAAACCTCGAGAACGACACGACCGATTTGGATGATTCTTTTTTGCTTTGTTCGTCTCAATACAGTGGCGGCTTAGGAAAAAAGAAAATTCGGAAAAACCTAAAGGAAAATCCGGAAACTCGAAAAAATCAGAAAATCGAAGAAAATCCAAAATCCAAAGGAAAACCGAAAAATAAAAAAAAAATCGGAACATCGGTATTTCGATAATGATCATTCATTTATGTATATAGACATTTCGGATTATTTTCAATAGATGGCGTTGGTGGTGGACTACTATAAATTAAGTTGTGTAGAATTTTAAAAATCTATGTGTAAAATTAAAATCATAATTATCTACATTATAGCATATATGTCAAACAATTGTAAAAAAAAATGAAATAGAAACTCTTCTTGCATCAACCATCAAAGCAGCAATTATCTATATATCTGTACCCCGGAAAAATACAACACTATGTTCAATTTTTTCACAAAATGAACACAAACATTGTGTTTCATTATGTTTAATTCTCTTTCTAAAGAAATATGAAACTATGTAATCCTTAAACTCCTTACGGTTCACACGTTTGAAATAACACCATGCGCAGTTTTTGTTAGAGGCAAAAGGTAGTACCTGGACCTAAATTCATATACCACTGAAAATTTTATTTTCACATAGTGTTGTATGTCTCCGAGGTACAGATATATAAAAATGGTGTAAAAAATGTATAAACGTCGCATCAGTTGCGAACGGCTTAACCGATTTGACTTAATCTTTTTTTGTTGTGTTCGCAATTGTCAGGAGATGGTGCTTACGAAAGAAAATTTTGGGAAAATTCACCGGAAAATTGTCAAAATCTAAAAATGATGATTTTGTACGGGATTTCGCACGTATATCCGATCCAGATGTTCTTTTAGAAGAGAAAAATTGGAAAATCTGAGTGGAAAACTCGGAAAATTCCGGAATAACCCGAAGAAAATTATTTTTTTTTTCTAGCGCATCAGTTGAGAACGACTGAACCGATTTGGCACACTTTTTTTTGTTGTATTCGCAATTGCCAGGGGATGGTTCTTACAAACGAAAATTTAGGGAAAATCCACCGTAACAATCGAAAAATTCGCAAAATCTAATAATGATGTTTTTGTACGGGATTTCGCACGGATCCGATCCAGATGGTCTTTTAGAAGAGAAAAATTGGGAAATCTGAGTGGAAAACTCGGAAACTTCTGGAAAAACTGAACGAAAATTAATTTTTTTTCTACCGGATCAGTTGGGAACGACTGAACCGATTTGTCTCAATCTTATTTTGTTGTCGTTTAATAATTAAAAAAAAATATATATAATCATAACGTAAACCGCCCAATTGGTAAAGAGCATATCAGCTGCTCCATTAGGAGCAGAAATCGCGCAAGTGCATTAGTACGTGGGTTTCATTCTGCTGGTTACCCTTTACCAATCAAAAAAAAAATCTTACTAAAAATATTTATGGGCTTGAGGCCAATATATTCCTTTTTTTTAAAATGAAAATTAAAACCTTCAATAAACAACCTAGGTTACTTCGATCTACATAATAAG